>JAGFPH010017687.1:0-17307 GCA_018207615.1 Philaenus spumarius | reverse complement strand
ACCTAAGCGCATTGATACTTTTGTCCACCCTCATGCGCTTTCCCTTTTATCTTCAACTTGCGCTTCATCTTTCCTTTCAACTTGTCTTTAGTGCATGCCTTGCGGAATGCCACTAGAGGCATTCAATTTGTTGTCCACACTTGTTCAACAGTTCATTCCTCACAAGATGAAAAAATCAGACGCGTGTTACTTCGGCTCGCATTAAAATTCCGAAGTATTGAAATTTTTCTAAAATTCTAAAACGTTTAGCCCCACATTTTATGACTTTTCTCGATGTTTTCGAGGTCTCTGAACGCAATATATGCACTCACAGACGTCGTAGAAATCTTCTTAATTTGATTGCGGAGAGTTGAAAAGTGTTTGAGCTTTCTAGCATGACATCAACTTGACGTGCGTGACAAAAACGTAAATTTTTTTTAGCATTTAAAAAAAAACACGAGCCGAAGTCTCGAAAAAGTGTTTTATCTTTTCATCTTGTTTGCTTATTGCAATTAGTTCTGCTTTTATTGTGATTTCGCGGAGTAACAGGAGAAAAAGGAAACGTCACACGAGCGATCTGGACAAAACATTTTTTGAGAAAAAGGAACGAAGAATTATTAATGGAACTTCACGTAGATGATGGTTTGTTCAGGAATTTTTACTAGAATGTGGGAGGGAAACGTTCATGAACTGTTGACCATGATTGAGGAAGAAATCAGGCTAGCACCAACTACAAGTAAATAAAATAAATACGGAGAAATAATGTTAAAAATTTCCCCCATATTTTTTAAGTGTTGCTTGTAACAATATAATAGATATGTGGTGGATAACGATTTCAGTGAAACATGAGATAAATATTAACTGATAAGTAATTAATTCAGTTTTAATATGCTAGTTGTAAGTGAAGTGTCAATAAGGTTGATGACTTTGTCGTTAAAATACGTCTGCTAAATAAACGTAATTTGTTGAACAAATTTCTTTCTTTAAATTGTTTTAAGTGAATGTGTTCTCATTATTTAAGCTCGATTATTATACATGTGTTTTTAACTGTTACAGTTTTTTTTTTAGAAATGAAACACTTAAAAGCAATAAGTTGTACAATAGTACTGTAAAATGAAGCCCCCTCCATAATTTAACAAGTTTTATGAGTTATTTTGTATATCATATATTACAGAAATATATACGCGCGGAATTTTTTTTATATTTCCTGCACACATGTTTCCTCCCCCGCTGACCGTTGCATTAATTCTAATTTGAAATAACCGAATTGACGTCCTCATAGATGTAAAAGGACGCCATTGAGTTATGACGGCCATAAATAGAGGCCGTGTATCGTCCTAGCACCGTGCATCTCTCATTACACATCTAATGGAAAATAATTACGTTTCCATTTTTGTGAAATACGGCGGACATATTTATCTGCCGGAGCGACGGTTTTGTCTGCTACAATTTACAGTTCGACGACTCCGACGAGTGACGTTTAATACGGAATGATTGTGTTGTTTAACTCGTATGGAACTGTCGACGTTTTGGTGGGTACATTGCGAACAAAGGCGAGTCGTGACGGAGTGTGAGCTGGAAATTCATTTTAAAGGGACGCTGTAATGATTACGTTGTTCGTAATTATTTAAATTTTACGAGCGAGTTGTGTTATTATCCACTAAAAATATTTGTACATTGTGTACTACGTTGCATTCAAATACAAGTGACTGTGTTAGCTCACTTACTTTGCAGAGCTTTATTTTATTATTAGCGAATTTTCCATAGGAAAAATGAGCTATTGCAGTGGCCCTTATGGTCAGACTCAAGGTCGGAAGTAGCAAATGAGCGCCGATCATGGTCCCCAGAACACGTTTTAGGGTGTCATTAAAAATCATATATAGGCCTATATATATATTTATACATGTATATATGTGTTCGCAATCTAGCGGCCGCATTTTAAGTCCGATTTGGTTCAAATTTGGTACACATGTTGGTTGTCTACGTCGCTCGGACGAGTTCGTTAGCCAAAAAATCCAACAATCGGAAGCACGTTTTTTGACCGGAAGTTACTATTTTTTTTAGATTTTTCCTATGAGAGTGAATTTGTTTTTGAGTTTTTTCCACAAATATAAATGTAGGATGTTATTCTGCACATTTTGTTTTTTTACGCGAACTTATAGCTCGCTTGGTTCCCCCAAAATCGATCAAAACGTAAAATACCATAGTACCCGGTTCAAAGCCATGTAGTGGATTGTACCGTGGTATTGGCGTGCGAAGCACGCAATGCTTTGTGTGTTGAAGATACGTCCAATACATGGGGGTTGGCGTGCGAAGCACTCAATGTTTTGTGAGTTGAAGATACTCCCAATATTTGGAATGGCGTGCGAAGCACGACATGTATTGTGTATTGAAGATACTCCCAATATGCGGAATGGCGTGCGAAGCACGCAATGCTTTGTGTATTGAAGATACTACCAATATACGGAATGGTGTGCGAACCATTTTGCAGCTATCCAGCACCGTCGTGAATAGACCTATTTCCCAAATTGTTGGTTGAAACCCTCAAACATAGGCCTATAAACTTAATTTTGAAAATTTGCTCAACTCACGTCAGCGGTTCAGCTGCGTGGTCGAATTATTTCTTAGTTAAATTCATATATTTTAAAAAGCAATTTGTGATGTTTGTTTCTGAGAATAAATAAAGCGGACTTATGAATAAATGCTTTGAAATCAATGAGACAAATGTGTCAGTACATAGAACTAATTTAATACATATTTGTTTTCGCCATTCCGACTATGGATTTTATTACAATAATATTACGACTTACCGTCACAATAGTCTAATTTTTCTTTTTCTTTCTACGGCCGTTTCTGTTATTCAACCATCCTCAGGATTGCTGGGTAATTCCCGTTGTCAATATTTAAAATACATAAAAAGATATACACATACATAAAACACAACACTCAACACACAACTTTTACTGTGCAACCCAGAAAAAGTCGAATCGAAATTTACAGAACATTTGATTGAGGCCGATCACAAATATTCCGTCATTGAAAAATCATTAACAATATTGCATCATTGTCAAAAGGGGAAATTAATGAACGCACTAGAAGAGTTTGAAATATATAAACAGACTAAAAATGATATTAGTTCATTGTTGAACGAGAAACTAAAATTTGACTCTAATATAATCTATGACACAATAATATCTAGTTTAGATAAGAATCCCTCCCACCTACCTCCGATACAGGTTAGACAAAATGTACAGTACGCATCTTGACAGTAGGCCTACTACATGGGACAGAAAAAGATGCACAATAAAAGTTATGTGTTGAGTGTTGTGTTTTATGTATGTGTATATCTTTTTATGTATTTTAAATATTGACAACGGGAATTACCCAGCAATCCTGAGGATGGTTGAATAACTGAAACTTCCGTAGAAAGAAAAAGAAAAATTGGACTATTGTGACGGTAAGTCGTAATATTATTGTAGTAAACTAATTTAAGTATGAGAACGGGTTAGAATTTAATATTCAAACTATTTAGTGACGACTAAAAAAACAAATATGTTAGTTTATATAAATAATTAAAGTAGGTGAAGGCATTGAAGTACACAAATAAATAACGTGGGCGAATGTATTAGAAGCCCGGGCATAAATAAAGTACGTGAATGTGTTGAGTCTGTGGTGATGCATTGATTCTATCCAAACTTCTTCAAGTATGTAGATTGCTTCCAACACGTCGTAGCGCTTCTTTATAAATGTAAGCTAATCCAACTGCCCTTTTCCTCAAGTAGATACAGGTAACTGAGAAATTATAAATTAGATAGGAAGTAGACATGTGTATGACTATTAAAGGCTAATTTGTTTTACGTTTGAATAAATTTTTACTATTTCAGCTTTTTTATTTTATTCATTGCGAAATATTTTATTGTATGTAAAACTTCATTCACGGCGAAAAACGAGTAATATTTCTTGTTATGGAAGAACTTTTATAAATATTTGTTTTAATTGATTAATAATGATTTTAAAAGGTCATAAATCAGATAGTGTTTAGTTTAAATTTGATATAGGTACACATCATGTTTGATACGACTTATCGGTATAACAACGACCAAAACTTTATTATTCTGATTTTAAAATGGCTGTTTGAATGTAAGGTTTAAAATATATAAATTCTAAACAAAAAACACATGTCTTAAAAAATGTAGACTATATAAGGTCTATATTATAATCTTTTAATATATACAAAGAATATATTTATCTTTAACGAACAAATAACTGTTGATTGTTATTATTTGGTAATTATTATTATTATTATTATTTATTTATTTTTTTTTTTTTTTGCTAGGATAACACGTTATAGAGGTATCGCAACTACATTAAATATTCACTAAAATTTATCACTAGGAAATCTTTGCATGGATAGACAAATCAAAGTTAAATGTATATTAACAAAAAATATATTATATTAATAAATATATTACACTATGTATTTCTTATGGGGATTTTTTAGTAACTTTGACCCCCCCCCCAAACCTCCCCTAAAATTTCTTATTTTTTGAAACCCTTTCTTAGCGAGCACCTAGGGTGCTAGAGGAAGCTACCAAATATCGTTTCAATCCGTTCAGTAGTTCTAGAGAAATCGTGATTTAGTGACTTCAACCCCCCCCCCCCTAAAATTTAGAATTTCTTAAAACCTTTCTTAGTGAGAACCTATGGCCCTAGAGGAAGCTACATACCAAATTTCGTTCCAGTCGTTCAGTAGTTTTTGAGAAATCGCGATCAGTGAGTCAGTGGATTTGGCTTTTATATATATAAACTAGCTGGCCCGATCCGGCTTTGCACGGATAGACAAATCAAAGTTAAATGTATATTAACAAGAAAATATATTATATCAATCTTACACTATGTATTTCTTATGGGGATTTTTAGTAAATTTAAACCCCCAAACCCCCTTAAAATTTTGAATTTTTTGAAACCCTTTCTTAGCGAGCACCTAGGGGCCTAGAAGAAGCTACATACCAAATTTCATTCCAATCCGTTCCTTGGTTTTTTTTAGTAACTTTAACCCAACAAACCTTCCCTAAAATTTCAACTTTTTTAAAACCCCTTCCTTAGAGATCACCTACAGCCCTAGAGGAAGCTACATACCAAATTTCGTTCCAATCCGTTCAGTGGTTTTTGAGAAATCGTGATCAGTGAGTCAGTGGATTTGGCTTTTATATATATGTATAGATAATTCGGTTATAATTTGACCAAAAGAAAAAAACCTGTAGTGATGTTTGTTGTTCATAGAGGAAGTACTTGTAGTAGTAGTATTTTGTAAAAAACTATTATTGTGATATTAATGCTAAAGACCGTCATTATAAACACGCTGATGTGTTATTGGTCCACACCTTTCCAACATAATGATCGAGTTTGAGTACATAATGGTGTACATTTGAATAGCGTAAAATGATTATTTTAAATAAATATTTTAAAGTATATTTTTTTAAATAATAAAACATTTCAATGCAGTATATTAGAACTATGTTTTTGCAACTTTTTTTATGTTAAGGTGATATATTTGGTAATGTTTCTGCAAGTAGCAAGTGATGCTTTACACCACACTCCTTTAAAATGATTCGTATCTTTAAAATTAGGTGCGCAGTAAGAAATTACGAAATATGATTTCAAAATCCTATAACAAGCTACACAGAACAGTAAAATACTTAAATATTTTCCATTATCGAATATTCCCGATTTGAAATATTATTGAACAGTACGTTTTACCTCAATACAATTTCTAAAAATACAATAAAGCCATCGCCTATCATATTAAACGACATTCTCCGGCTTAGGCTTAATAAAAAGTCACTTTAAGCCGTCGCCCCTGCAGTAGAGATTCAACCATTGATCATTCGCCTTCATTCATGTCGTTAGACAACTCTCCCCGACTTCTCCAATTGACGTTTTTGCGACACTTTATTTTCTATTACCCATGATGAAAACATAACATCTAGATATGAAAGTTTCCCAATTCAAAGCCATTTCGGTCGTTACTTTTATCGCTTTATGGTGTACAAAAACAACGGACGACATTATACAATGGAATATTGCTATTTACATAGCGACGGCGATGAATAAACTTAGGGGCTATCTGTATATCCGGCGTGACGTGACAATAGTACCACGCTAACTTTAATTTGCGTGCGTCCTTTTCTGACATTTTAACGTTTAAAATTAATTTAGTACCAGTTACAACCACGTCCATCAGATTGCTATACACATCTTTATTTGAAATACAGCATAATTTCAGTTATAAACGAACAACCCTGATAACTGTGAATTGATTAGGAAGGACAACTTGTCATAGAAAAAAAAAAAAACCTGTTCTTTACAGTTTGTACTAATCCGAATGCCCTTACGTTATAAAACATGTAGTATTAGTTTTGGGTAGAGAAGTACTAAACTATAAAAAGAAAAACTTTCCACAAAATGTATTCGATTCAATCATTTTCTCTGAATCTTTTTTACTCTCACCCTCTATTTTTATATCTATTTCTAACTCCACCTCCGTCACCTTCCACTTCTGTCTCTCTCTATTTCTTGCTCTACCTCTAACTCAATTTCCGTCTCCTTCTACTTCTGTCTCTCTCTATTTATATCTCTACCTCTAACTCCACCTCCATCTCATTCTATTTCTGTCTCTCTTTATTTATATCTGTACCTCTAACTCCACCTCCGTCTCTTTCTACTTCTGTCTCTCTCTCTCTCTATTTCTATCTCGATCTCCTTCTCCTTCTACTTCTGTCTCTCTCTATTTCTGTCTGTACCTCTAACTCCACCTCCGTCTCCTACTTCTGTCTCTCTCTATTTCTATATATACCTCTAAATCCACTTCCGTCTATTTCTACTTCTGTCTATCTCTATTTATATCTCTCTCTCTAACTCCACTTCCGTCTATTTCTACTTCTGTCTATCTCTATTTATATCTCTACCTCTAACTCCACTTCCGTCTATTTCTACTTCTGTCTCTCTCTATTTATATCTCTACCTCTAACTCGATCTCCTTCTCCTTCTAATTCTGTCTATTTCTATTTCTATCTCTACCTCTAACTCCAACTTCGTCTCCTTCTACTTCTGTCTCTCTCTCCATTTATATCTTTACCTCTAACTTCACCTCCGTCTCTTTTTACTTTTGTCTCTTTTTATTTCTATCTCTACCTCTAACTCGATCTCCTTCGCCTTCTACTTTTGTCTCTCTCTATTTCTATCTGTACCTCTAACTCCACCTTCGTCTCCTTCTACTTCTGTCTCTATTTATTTATATCTATACCTTTAACTCCACCTTCGTCTCCTTCAATTTCTTTCTCTCTCTATTTCTATCTGTACCTCTAACTCCACCTCCACCACCTTCTACTTCTGTCTGTACCTCTAACTCCACCTCCTCCTCCTTCTACGTCTGTCTTTCTCTATATATTTTTATCTCTGCCTCTCTTTCCCTCCCTCAAAGGCTACAATGCTGTAAATCTCTCTATCTCTGTTTCTATTCTTTACTTCCACCTCTACCTATTCTTTAACTCGTATCTGTCCATCTGCCCTGTTTTGAATTATTACTATTTTTAGAGGCCTAGCTGTATATTATTTGTATTGTAATTATATGTAGGTATAAATAATTTTAAGAAAATGTTTGTTCAATCAAAATTGTATTTTTGAAATAACCTTTGTAACTATTTCATAAGTTTGGGTTTGGTAGAAGAAATAACCAGATATTTTTAACTTCGAACCATAAAATAAAATTGCAATTAAATACTCTTCCTCCCCCTCCCCCTCCTCCTCCCGTAAATCTAGTACTTTCCCGGCATCCTACTTTTTTAACTGACTCTCGTCTTCTAAATTATTTACAAATCATTGGGTCACTTCCAGTAATCACTTGAAGCCTGAATATAGTTCTTTATAATTCCCTCTCTTTTTTATCATACGTTGTCTTTTTATTTATTTCTGAAGAAATATGTCTCAATTTTGCTAATATAAGTAGCCGCAAATGCACAAGCTATCACAGAGCAAATGTCTCTCTTTGACACACTCACAATACGTCCGCCCCCTCCTTATTACAGGTTAATATACTAACTAACGTAAGCGAATTAAACAGGACGACGTTTTACCGCGTTGTTAACGTGCCCACATTTGATTAAACTGGCACGCATCGTGTAAATAAGAGCCTTGTTTGTCGGTCCAAGATAACTTCCGACAGCACATTAAGTCGAATTGCTCCACGTGATTGTGTAACGGTTGAAGACAAAGTTAGTCGGAAGATAAAGGAGTCGCCCCTCACCCTACTAACTAGGTATTGGATATTCCCACCCGCGGGAAATATTACTTCGTGTCTACCGGCTTAATTTATGTTTACCGCCGACTTATCTACAGACATAGGAGCCAGTTGGCGGAAGAGATCATCATTTAGTGCGTAATTATTAACAAATCGATAAATTCTACTTTGTACAATTAGGCTTGTTAATTTCCTCGAGAATATGTGACCTAAATAGAATGTCTGCCCTTACAGTTGAAGTCGATTTCCTACAGAACGTGAATGTCAATTATAGGGTGACTCAAAAGTTCCGCAACCCCGTCGTAATTTTAAACCTATTACCCGTGTTAACTCCAGACTTTCAGGACGTTATACTGGGCAAATTCTGCAACTATGATTGGTCGGAATGAATTTTAACCCTTATTCGGTTAGGGGTGGTTGCAAGTAAAATTTTTAAAATATTAACCCTGGTTGTGTGATACCTCATTTAAAAGCCCTTAATGGTGTAAAGAAAGCCCTCTAGGATACCTCAATCCAAAATGGAGGAGCAGAGCAGTTCAGATTACCAATTTTTCTGTGTATTATTTTTACATACAATTAGATGAGTATAAATTAATTTTAAGATGAATAAACGTTCCACAATTTTTTTAATCCACCTTAATTATGATTTGGAACAAATTTCTTCCAAGAATTGTTGTTATAGTTATGAAAATGGTGCCTACTCAATACCTAAACCCTAATTAGGACTAACTATGATTTAAATCATTAAAAATTATAAAAATAAAATATGGTAAATCAATTTATTTATTAAAATAAATATGTATTCTAATAAAAATGGATGTTAAATCTTATTATGTATGTTTCTGTAGGCTATCTTAAAATGAAGATACAAATCTAATTGTATGTAGAATACAATACGTAGAAAAATGGAAAAAACTTAACGTCTTGACTCCGCCATTTTGGATTGGGATATCGAATGATCGAGTGCATATAATGATTTTTAGTTACAGTTAGGGGGTTTTGCCCCCTGCTCGCTCCGCTTGCCAACTCTCACCCCACCTCTATATATTAAAACTTTATTATAATATATTAATATTATAATAATTATAATAACGTATTATTATACTGTATGTATCGTCTATTCCCTAGACCGAAGTCTAGAACACTGCTTAGTTGTTTAGGTCGGCCCTAAAAAGGACCGTAATTGTAAAAAAAGGGCGTGTAACTGTTTGGGGTGTCCGTAGCCGCTTGTGCAAGCACAGATCTCTTCCCAATTGGACTTTGGTTAGAGAGACTACGATGGATTTTATAGCCGAGTCTAGCCTCTTTTCCGCGAACTAATTTCCGTGTACGCTGTGTTGATGCAGGTGTTTGTAAATTAGAACAGATTTATTGAATTACAAATTAAATGAATGTATTCCTGGTGGAACAGCCTGGCAGTCGGCGCCACTCCCCCACTGACGTCAGCGACTCTCCTTTTGCCTCCCTTCTCTGTGGCGTGGTTTGCCGCGTCGGCACTTGTCCGGCCAATTCACCCACAGTTCTAGGCTCAGTACTTCGTTCTCAAGACTGGTGGAGCTGGTTCCCTTGGCAGTGGTCGCTTTGTTGGTTCCCTTGGCAGTGGTCGCTTTGTTGGTTCCCTTGGCAGTGTTCGCTTTGTTGGATCCCTTGGCAGTGTTCGCTTGTTGGTTACGTATTTATTCTATTCTTATTACTTTATAATTATGAGAAGAAGAAGTAGAAAAACTTTTTTATTTAATAGAGAGATTTTAGGAAGAATTTCGTAAACTGGTCAAGGTACCCGGGTGGCAGATGCTGTGAGTTTCTTAGGGGTGGCAACACAGGGGTTAAAGTACGCATCTTTTTGTACTAAAACAAAATCACTAAATTTATATAAGTTACACCTGGTTATCAGTCTTGTATGATGTAGTTCTTAAGCTACGCGTTTCGGGAATAAGTTACCATCTTCAAACTTAGGCTGTTTTGCTTATTTTACAAACTTGTGAACACGCCAAAATAAATTAAAAACACATACAATTATTCACAACACGAATCATATATCTGCACAATTGCATTAAATATACGAAAACCCTGTTTTTAATAGTTGGCACTACTGGGCCACGATGTGTCGATACGGCGTTCACTCAACGACCGAAAGAGTACAGCCGTTATCTACTTCAACAAGATTATTTTTAGATCGACTTATGTATATAATTGAATATAAATATATCTAAACTTAGAATTGTACTATTACACACTACAGACACGAAAATTGAAAGTTACAGTACATTAAATTTTTATGTTTTAGTGAGCAGTTATGATGTTGGTTAATTCTTAATGAATATGTGTAATACAAAGGCCCTGAAGTAAGAAGCAATACTTAAATTGTAATTTAACATTTTTCAATCTAAAAGTCAAGCAAAATTTATAATTTCCAAACGGATTATAGTTAAATAAAATCAACTAAGCCTTAGAGTCGGGCATATTTGATATTGATGGCAGTGTGCGAGTAAGTGTCTTGCTATGATTAACGATAATATTGAGGCTCTACATTCACAAAGCATTTCGTTCAATCATTGAGCCCATTTCCTCAGAACGTCATTTGCCTCCGCTCGGCGTCATAAAGTTAAGAATAATTGTTTCCAACTCCCAAGTTCGCAATATCTGAACAGTTTATACTTTAATATACACATCACTTAGCCGGAGAGGGGTGGGGGATGAATATGGTAATAGCACTAACATTCGACCTCTTTCTTTTGACTGATGACGTAACAAGATATGGATGTATAAGAAATAAGTGAGATGTAGTTTTTGATTAGACACGTTCAGTAACAAGAAAAGTATAAAAACCGTGACTAAAGTTCGAATTTAAAATGATTAATATAAATAAAAGTTATTAAAAATAATGTCATCTATACTTATAAAAGCCAAATACCATTCACTCATTGACTCATCACAGTTTCTCCAAAACCACGAGGCCTACAAACATGAAATTTGGCACTAATACTCTTTATAGGCTCTAGACGCGCACTAAGAAAGAATTTCCGAAAATTCGAAATTTTAGAGGGTGGGGGGGGTTTGGGGGTCAAAGTTACTAAATCACGATTTCTCAAAACCTACCGAAAGGATTGGAATGAAATTTGGTATGTAGCTTCCTATAGGGCCATAGATGCTCGCTAAGAAAGGGTTTAAAAAAAAAAAATCGAAATTTTAGGGGAGGTTTGGGGGGTCAAAGTTACTACAAAAAAAACATCGAACGGATTGGAATGAAATTTGGTATGTAGCTTCCTATAGGGCCCTAGGTACTCGCTAAGAAAGGGTTTTTAAAAAATTCGAAATTTTAGGGGGGTTGGGAGGGTCAAAGTTACTAAAAATAAACAACGAACGGATTGGAATGACATGTATTATCGAGCTTCCTCTAGGGTGCTAGGTGATCGCTAAGAAAGTTTTTAAAAAAAAATCTAAATTTGGGGTAGGTATAAAGGGTTAAAGTTACTACAAAAAACCATTGAACGGATTGGAATGAAATTTGGTATGTAGCTTCCTCTAGGGCCCTAGGTAATCGCTAAGAAAGGGTTTTAAAAAATTCGAAATTTTAGGGGGGTTTGGGGGGGGTCAAAGTTACTAAAAAGAAACACCGAACGGATTGGAGGAATGAAATGTATTATATAGCTTCCTCCAGGGCCCTAGGTGATCGCTAAGAAAGGGTTTTTAAAAAATTCGAAATTTGGGTGAGGTTTATTTTTGGGAGGGGGTCAAAGTTACTAAAAATCCCCATAAGAAATACATAGTGTAATATATTTATTGATATAATTTTTTTTTTTGGTTAATATACATTTAAATTTGATATGTCTATCCGTGCAAAGCCGGGTCGGGCCAGCTAGTAATGTACAGTATATCAAATGTTATTTTAAATATTTTAAAGAGGCTTTTATCATATATTGTTGTCCAAGTTATTTGATACTTTCCAAGCTCTTTCAGAAAATTTAATAATTTTTAATATTAGATTTGTGTACTTTTATTGATTTTCTGCGCATCATCACATTCAACCAAAAGCAACATAAATACGAGGTAAAACAATTTCACAAAAAAACAACAATATATTTTTTTTACATCTGTTTTACTGCTAAGCATCATTATATAACTAACAACTGAAACACACATACACACATACACACTAACATGTAGGTCATGAGGGCGGGGGGTGGCAAGGTAAGGCACCTTAGAGTGCCTGCGAAGGATAAATTAATAACAGATATTTTGTGTAGATATAATGAGTCTCAATGAAGGTGGGTTATGTACCTGATCATTTAGGTTAGAAGCATGGTAATTGAGTACAGATCTGTTTGTTTCTACTTTTTCCAAACTTTTTTGAAGTGTATCTATAGGCGCACCGCGTCCAAAAAATGGTTGCTGGCGGTGAATCAGACTTTACCGTCACGCATTTTCTGAAACGTTCTATTCCGTCACGCTCTACTGTATATAGTAGGCCTACACATATGTATATTATAGCAGAGTATCTGTATATTAATACGCAAACAAAAACTTTGTTGCGAAATTTACGAGGACGGAGGAGTATGAAATTTGGCACAGTTAAAGTTTAAATGATGAAGAAGTGCAGAAAGCTAATACTTTTATATAACAATGCATCAGAAATGCTAAAATTAATCACAAAATAATTTTAGGTTAGGCCTAGACTGATGAACCAACACATGTTTCTTGAACACATGTTCCATTTACATTTATTACCATGGCTACCAAAAAATAAAATGACCGGTAAAACAGTTGATTCGAATGTATAATCTTTAATAATTTTAGGTTAGGCCTAGACTGATGAATAATTATCATAATATATTTTATATTCATCAGAAATAGAAGTTTACACTTCTCCCGTGTGGTCTTAAGCACACATTTTTTAGTTTTTACTTTATTGTTTCATATTTACGATTTTGACATTGAAACGCGTGGACAGTGCCCAACAGAGGACTTACCTTGATGCGAATGAAAACATACTTTGGATAAAGGAAGGCACTTACTTCACCAGCACGGCCAACCAGTTTAATTGAAAACACCATTCACATAAAACATTCAAATCTATATATTTATATCGTATCAACTACAACAGGGTAGTAAAAAATTCACCAAAATGTATATTCAAGTACAGAGTATTTACGTATGAAACAATAATTTCACAAAGTTAAATTTTATTTTAAGTTACACATTATACTTATATAAATGAAACCTATTTAATGATAAATTTGGAAAAGTAAAATAAAATAAATAATTAGTTTAATGAAATTAAAGTATATTCGTATAAAACAAATTACGTATAGGGAATTAGTTCCTTGGGAACTGTAGTTCTAAAAATGCATGCTTCGCCATACCAAAATGTACAAGAAAGACATTTAAGTTGTTAACCCATTTTCTAATTTACAATTAGAGACTAATACCACGGTAATACAGATAATGAACTTAGTTATAATTGACTAAGTTACCCTAATTTCACTTCAATGTATTCTGTACAAAAAATGTTAATGTTGGTTTAATTTAAAAATAAACGGTACCAGGAACTGGTACATACTTTCTCACAAACATATTTAAATTATTAAACAGATTCATTGTGATTTCATAATTGTAGGTGGGGTAGAAGAGGTGATATTAAAGTAGGAGATATTATTATTATTAGCTAGAGGGGAAATTATTCCATCGATTTCAAACAAATTTGCACAAAACACATCTATTAGGCCTGCACGAAAAAAGGTTTTGAAAATTTTTGAAAAACAACTTCCTTTTTGGCCAAACAACCCCCAAAAATCAGTTATTATTATTGTTATTAGCTACACAAGAATTTTTAGAAAGATAAGGTTTTCTGCGTATGGTAGGAAGGGCTACAAATAATCCAAATTTGATCAAAACCGATAAAGCCATTTTTTTATAAAAAAATAATAACTGTTTTTGGGGTTTTTTTGCCAAAAAGTGGGTTGTTTTTCAAAAATTTTCTAAACTCTTTTTCGTGCATCTATATAGGCCTAATTAACATGGTTGGTGCAAATTTGTTCGAAATCGATCGAATAGTTTTCGCTCTAGCTTTGTATACATACAGACAGACAGACATTTCGTAAAAACCACTTTTTTGGACTCAGGGGGTCCCAAAACGGATATCTTCACAAAAATCTCAACATCAATTTTTTTTTGCTATCACTATACTTTCTCTATACTATAGTACAGTGAGAAAGTAAAAATAGAAAAATATTCTATGGTTCAGTCTGTTGTTGATGGTAGAATTCGAGGCGATGGACAAAGTATTAAACTGGATTTCGGTAGTGTACTTCTACCAGAATGTATCTGGAATAGTCGCTTCAAGTGCCTGGGATAACTTAATAGTTTCCAACAGAAACTGCATGACGCAAGACGATTTAAATGGGAATTTCGCTCTAACATCGAAAAGGCAAATACACGTGCACAATTTACATTTCGAACTTTAGTCGACGTCAATTTTCTTTGATGAACGCACGATGTAACTTGTCAGAGCTGTTTCATTAACTTTCATGCTTGCAGTGAATTAAGAAACTATAGTAATAGCAAAACGGGAGTGCCGATGGAGGCCAGGTCACGTCCCCTCGCTTGGCCTCGAACTACCTGGCCTCCATCGGCACTCCCGTTTTGCTATTACTATATATCTGTCCACCCTTAGTACATTGTCCGATGTCGAAATAGCGTTGAATTTTGGACTATTTGCACTACGCTGCGCTTGTAGTTAGGATAAGCATTCAAGTTCTAGAGTGCAGGACTAGGACGATTTGTGATTTGTATTTCCTCCACCAGGTTGCGTCTGCAGACGGTCTATCGAGTTGATCGCTAATCGCGAACGATGTGGCGTCAGGGCTTATGACGGCACAACATTATCAATTTGTTTAAATGTACAGTCTGACTCAAATTACCATGCTTTCAACAAAATAAGTGTTTCATTAATCTCGTTCTAATGGATCTGTTTGACCTATGTATTCAAAATTACAGTCATAACAAACCACTATTATCCAATGTAGCCTATCTACTCAACCTGTCGGTTCTTTTTATTTCTCGTGTTAGCCCCCTCCCCTGGCTATTCCATCCTACCCACATAGCCTAGATGTTAGTTTTATGGTGTGTCTGTATATTTCAGTTGTTAGTTATCTGCTATTGGTTAACGGCAAAACATATAGTGTTGACCGAGCGAAGCGAGGTCTTCCTTTTAGCTCGACCGTTCGGCATTTCTGTGTGTCTGTCTGTCTCACGATTACGGCCAAACGCCTTGACCGATTGTGATGATTTTTTGCATGAATGTTCCTTATTCCTAGTCGGAGCGATGTGTATATACGGGTTTTTCCATTATTAATTTTTAATCCCTTAAATTCAATAAAAATGGTGACCGCACCGGTTCTCTCAGTGTAAGCTTTTTCCAAAGCTAGTTTGGGGTAACCTTAAGTCGAATTGAAAAACTAATATGTTCTACAAAAATTTTTTCTTGGGTTTTTTCCGTATCTATAACGGTAAGCTCACAAAATGGACGCAAACTTCAAATTTGTTAGAAATCGTTCAAGTTTGTGTATTTTAACCATGTTTTAATACGTTTATTCTGTAGATATCTTCATAAAACCTTTTAATTTTATGGAGAGAGAGAGCGCTACCTGCTGTCTTGCTCTTTCCTGCGGTACCCCAGTGTGGTCGCTGTGACTGATTGAGTTGTGGATGGGGAGCCGAGACAAGGAGCATGATTGGCGTTGTGTCACATTTACTGAGTTGTAGTCCTTTACCAACTACATTCTCTTATTCATTTTGTTTCTTTGGTGCACCACACAGTATTTACAGTCGAACTGTTTGGTAATTTTTCACTGGCTAAACCTTCTACTTACTTCCTCACCTCACTAGTACCATAGATCATGAATAATAAAATAGATCATGCATGCATACGGGGGCTGTGTGCCGAAAAAAAGGTTGTCGGGAAAATAGTGCATGATCGCGCCGCGAGGTAGCGCTAGGGAGAAATCATTGGTAGCATTGGTGCTTCACACCGCTTCCGTCGTTTCCCCAATAGATAGTGCCACTATCGTCGAATTTCCAATGGATTGAAATATTGCATCGGATCGGAGTTCTATTAGGTTATCCAAATACAATGCTAGTACACTATTTTTAACCACATTTGTTATTTCAACGAGCGAGGTCTACTGTTCACAGAACTGCTAGTTATTTTGTGGGAAATATACGTTTAAGTTTTACCGACTATGATCATACAATATAACAACAAACACACACACAAAAAAATGTTGTGCTTAAGACCACACGGGAGAAGTGTAAACTTCTATGGCGATATTCTGACGAATATAGAATATATTATGGAAATTAGTTTGTGTTGTTTTTAGCATGATATCTGAATCGACTGTTTATCTGTCATTTTATTCGATTGGTTGCTCGGGTAATGCATTTAAATACATTCAAGAAACATGTGTTGGTTGATCAGTCTAGGCTTTACCTAAATTTATTAAAAATTATACATTCGAATCAACTGTTTTATCAGTTATTTTATTTTATGTGTTGCTATGACAATTAATGTAAATACATTCTAGAAACATGCGTTGGTTCATCAGTCTAGGCCTAACCTAAAATTATTTTTTTTTTTAGTTTTAATTTTATGTATTTCTGATGCATTATTATATACAAATATTAGCTTTCTCCACTTATTTAAACTCATCATTTAAACTTTAACCGTGTCAAATTGCATACTCCTCCGTCCTCGTAATTTTTACGAATAGCTGTAGAGCGTGACGGAATAGAGCGTTTCAGAAAAATCCGATTCACCGCCAGCAAACATAGCGCCGCGGTTCAAAAATCAAATGTGTTGAAAAATGTATAGCTTGGTAGCTGCAGCAAATATGTGAATATGTATTGTGTATACAACACACAATTTATTTTGTTCAATAAAATGTTGATCAAAGCAATTATTTTGTATACCAATTATTTCTTTGAAAACCAAAATTTCAATCAGCCGCCATTTTGGATACAAGTATCGTAGA
>JAGFPH010017686.1:0-17308 GCA_018207615.1 Philaenus spumarius | reverse complement strand
TCAGTTGGCACTCTTTCTGAACCTGAATGGGAAGCTGCATGTGAGTATTTGTTCAAATACACATTTGTTTTAATAATCCTTAATCAAACAAATACAGTTGAACTTAGTTATAGCGTCAACTAAGGGACCGAACAACTGTTGACGCTACGTCCTAGTGACGTTATAAAGATGTACCAACAGGAAATTGTATTTTTGATACCTTGAGTGAAAGTACAAACAACTATACAGTATTACTATTATTGGCAACATTATTCATGACGTTTATTAAAAAGAAAAACACTATACTTTTCTTTTAATGTACAGTAGGGTCCCGATAATTCGAGCTAATTGGAGCTGAGGTTACCTACAATTATAAATTAGGTAGCATTGGTTAATGTGTACAGTTTTAATGAGCAAATACATTAACAAACTATATTAAAAACACTAAAATTATAGTACGTATTAAAACATTAACTTACTGCATTAAAAAACACACAACAATTTTAAAGTGTCAACATTGCTGTGGGGGGGGGGGGGTTGGTACAACTGTCTGATCACAACAACGTAAATGTCTCGTGGCGCTTTTGTATTGTCCAAACACTTTCCCAGCAATATGTCATGGGTTTAGTTACACATAGCACACAACTAACACCGCATAGCGTGTGAATTGTTCCTTAGCATGTGTGGGAGAGTTAGCAATGTTGCTTGTAGTGGAACCCCCCCCCCCCCCCCCCCCACCAACTTTTGCAGCCCCCCGGATTTTTTACGTGTAAAAAAAACGTAGTTTGAATATTTCGCGGTTTGATTCTGAGGAGGGAGAAAATAGGCGGCCCAAAATCAAAGGAAAGGTGGAATTCTAACATTTTTCGAGTTCTAAGAAAATTTAGTTTAAATTTCACATTGTTTTTTTTAGATTTATGACATTACAACCAAGTGGTTAAAATATTTATTGACGCTAAAACAGAGGTTTATAATAACGTAAAAGATAATGATTTGACCGGACCTAAAAAAAAAGACGCTATGTCCGAGTTGACGCATTAGCCAAGGCCGTTAAAACCAAGTTTAACTGTGTTACTATGTGATGAAAGAATTTGACATTATTCCATAGAGACATTGAGTTTTCTCATCCGAGACGTAGCCTACTTATCCAAGTTGTAACGATGGTTATGGATCCATGATAATGTTTTTATTTAGTGTACAGTCATGAATTGACAAACAATACAGTAGTAATCATAAACTAAGATAATAATATCAAATTTTAAATTGTTTGAATCTACTTACTCTTTAATTTATTGTTTCAGCTCTTTATTTGGTTTTTGCTTTTCGTAAAATGAAAAGTTCTTGGGATAGTGAAGGGAAACCTGTATATGAATTAGACAAGAAAGCTACATCTGCAAGCTGAATACTAATTGAACCTGTTTTATTTTTTAAAATGGTATAAAAAGCTATATTTATAATAATCTAAGTATAATATCTTTTACTAAAATGTATTCAATATCATTTTTTGTACTGTAATTTTATTGACGTAATGTTAGGTTTGTGGTAGATAGGATTATACATTTATGTTGATTGTCGCATAGTTTTAAATTTAGTTTTCTCTTATTATTATAATGTTTTATAATGATGAAGATGTTTTTATTCATTTATCATTCTTTTTAAAATGTTTTATTCAAACTAATTGTATTCAATATTTACTCAAAATAGTAAGTAGTAATTTTTAGATTATGTATAATTAGTTACTGATTTGTTTAATGTATAATAGTGGCATTAAATTTTTTTTATATATAAAGTTGGTTGTTGTATTTAGAATAATGTCTTTACTAAAGTTACTTAGAAATTAACACTAATATGGAAACATCGGTATCACAGGCACCAGGGGAAAAATTTATTTTTACAACTGTGGCAATACTGAATGACCGCAGGCGGTGATCTATGTAATACCTTCCTCCCTCCCTCTCTCCTACCCTAATTCATAGTTTTATCAATCGCTTGGTCATGATATATTCGTTTTTGAAATTGTGTTGGTCTGTGTGATGGTGTGTTTCTCTTAGCGTAATTACCTTAGTGGTCTGTCTGACGGTGTGTTTCTTTTGACAGACTATCAAGTGCTTCTTGACTTTATTGTATGAACATTTAATTTATCCTACTTTCACATATATAAATGGATCTTCCAGGTACTAGTCGGCAAATTAACACACGTGATTTTAGGGACAGAATGCGTAAATTGTTGGTCTTTGATGATGATCAGGGGTGCCCACAGCATGGTTTGATGGCGCAACTTGGGGGAATCAATTTTTGGGGTGTTTTTCACAGTTTGGGGGGGGGGGGAATTTTCATATGTTCCTGATTAAAATTAATATAAAATATGAAGATTTGACGATTCCCCCCAAGAAACTAGGAGATAATCTGTTGTTTCTATGTGTTAAAAATCTCCAATTAATCGTGTGAAAGTGCCGTATTATTGACAGCCAGGCAATTCGACTACTACTGCTTGTAGTGCAGTGTAGAGACGAGCCGATAGAGGGTTCCGAGTGTGGTTTAACCAAAGTATAAACATATTATAGACATTTACAGCATTGAGAGCCTGCCAAGGTCATTCTGCAAACAATTGCCCTCCCCCTCACAACAGTCCCAAAACCATGGTGTAAAACGGTGTAAGTAGATAAAGGGTGCTACTCAGAAATACGAGTTTTGGATGGGTTCAGCGCATTTTATTAGACGACGAAAATAATGCCTCGAATTAAAAATGCAGCATTTTGTCCAAACTGCGTTTGCGCATAAATCATAAACAAATGTCTTAAAAAGTGTATATTTTTTGTTTCTGTATGAAACGTGCTTTCCAACAGTATGAGTTTAACGATACAAATTTGAAATTTACTATACCGAATTACCTTCATTTTATGCTCTTTAGATTGGTGATTTCGAAAATGAAGTGAAATAAATAGTAAAAAAACTTTCCCACTACACATAAATATAGTGTAGAAAAAGTTATTATTAAAAATAATTTGCATATTACTAGAAATATTCGTCTAAATTCAAATAGGGTTAAAGCTTGACTATTTTCTAACTTCAATATCAAATTTACATCGTTACTAGTAGTTCTGTAGTTCTGTAACAGTAGACCTCACTCGTTGAAATAACAAATGTGGTTTTGAGCTTAGGTTAAAAATAGTGTGCCAGTAAGGAAGTAAGCACAAGGTTTAGCCAGTGAAACATTATTTACAATTCCCGCGATTCCGGGATTTCTAGTTCTCGTTTTTATTTATTTTCTTGAGCTTTAACTGCTAAAGATTTTCTTTTAGAGGCATTGTGTTTTTTAATTAGGTTAATAATGCGTAAGATAGCTAAAAATATCGCGTTATAGAGGGACAACATACAATTAAATATTTACATATACTTAAATAACTCAAACTTAACAATGTATCATAAGTTAACTTAAGTTCCATATCATATTCCAATATTAGAAATAATGAAAAACAAACGATGTTAATACGACGTGATAGTGATCTCAACCCATGTACCAACACTTCCCACGGTGTCCTACGGTCATTTTTTGTATGTCCTTTATCGACGAGAGGTTTCATTTGTTTCATCTCATTTTGTAATTCAAGTAAAGCTAAGTCAAATACTTTTATGAAATTTACAATGATAATTTACAGGTATAAAGTTCAATTCTTTGATTTATCCTCAACACTTTCTTATAATAATATGTCATTTTTGGGCAAATTATATATATTCCTAAATTACTATTCAAAACAGGCCTAGTTTTGTTAGCAGTCTTGTAGTAGGAACATAAAAACTGGTGTTTTCAAAATAAGAAATTTGAAATTGATAAATATTTTTATACAATTCTATTTGGAACTAAATTACGAAACTTTTTACATTTATGAAACAAATTACAATAATTTTTACTACTTTTTATGTAGGCCTAAAGTTAAAAATTTTCCTTTCGTTACTGAACGTGATTGTTTCTTGAACTAATAACTTTCTTCATTTTACTTCAATAATTTTTTTTACTGGCATATATGAATTCTTTAAACCTTTATCTACTAAAAGCTATGGAACACTTTTGAATTGGGTTAGAATAAACGTATAAATACACGGTTGAAATACAAAAACTTGGACGATTTTTAACAAATTCGAAGTTTACGGCCATTTTGTGAGCTTACCGTTAGAGATACGGAAAAAAAATCAAGAATACAATTTTGTTTAAAATTTAATTTTCTTTTAGCAAATGTTATTAGTTTTAAATTCGACTTACGGTTAAGCCACAATCTGGCTTTGGAAAAAAGCTTACCCTGAGAGAAACGGTCCGGCCGCCATTTTTATTTACGGAAAAAACCGTATATATACATGGCTCGGCCTAGGAATAAGGAACATTCATGCAAAAAATCATCAAAATTGGTCAAGGCGTTTGGCCGTAATCGTGAGACAGACACACAGACGAAATGCCGAACGGTCGAGTTAAAACGGAGACCTCGCTTACGCTCGGTCAATAAACTACGTTTAGTTAGCTTTAAAACGAAAAACGATAACAAATTCATAATTTTTAAATGAGCGGAAGTGAGTGAACAAGTTTGTCTTGTCGTCTAATCAAAGAAAAAAACTTCTGTTCAAATCATAAAAATCCATTGAAAGTAGTATTACTTCACTTTTTTTAAACTAATTTTTAATACAAAACAGTTTTATTGACTTAAGTATTGCTTGTTTCTTTTTGGATGGAAATAACTTTCTTTATTATTTATTTATTTTACATATTGTGTAGTTTTGTCCTACATTGTTTTGAACATTGTTGGTCTTATATTCATTTTTTGACCCTTGAGTCCAAAAAAGTGATTTTTACAAAATGTCTGTCTGTATGTATACAAAGCTAGAGCGAAAACTATTCGATCGATTTTAAACAAATTCGCATCAGACATGTCAAGTAGGTCTGTATAGATGCACGAAAAACGGGTTTGAACAATTTTGAAAAACAACCCCTTTTTTGGCCTAAAACCCCCCAAAAAATCAGTTAGGGTATTATTTTATTTTATAAAAAAAAAACGGCTCTAACAATTTTGATAAAATTTTGCTTATTTGCAGCTCTTAATGTACCCTTAATGCAGCTTAAAAAGTGTGTTGTTTTTCAACATTTTTCAAAACCTTTTTTCGTGCATCTATACAGGCCTAATTGAAGTGTTTGGTGCAAATTTGTTTGAAATCGATCGAATAGTTTTTATCTCTAGCTAATAATAATAATATTTATTAGTTAATCACCTAGTTTAAATTCACCTCTCCTACCACTCTTACAAAAATGAAGTCACTGTGAATCTGTTTAATAATTTAAATGAGAAAGTATGTGCCAGTTTCAGGTCCCGTTTATTTGAAATGTGTTTTTTTATAACCTTTCTGTTGTATATTTTAACCCTAATGTGTGTACAATTTCTGTAAGTTGCTCTATTTTTCTGTCATGGTTTTAATGGTTTCAAATTGTCTAGTTCCCGTGCTATTGTGTTTTCCGCGCTTCTTAAGTATTTTTTGGTGATTTAGGTTTTTTTTTTGAAAAATTTGTTCAATTTTCCTTAGATTCTTTGGTCTAGTGTTCTATTCTCCATTGTTATTATATGTTCGCAAATTTCAGGTCTTAAACCCTGTATTACATGTGCTATTATTTGGTTGTCTTCAACGTTACGGTATGTAATTAATAGATTGATTTGTGATTTGGCTGTCCGTAAGCTCTTGGAGCCACTTATTATCTGGATATAAAAGTATGTGTATCTTCAGATGGTAAGCCGTGATATTGGGAGGGTTGAACTGATGGTATTTTCTCTTTCCTCTCCATTTCAGTGTTTGTTTTCGTTTTTTATTTTATTTGGGTGTTGTCTTGCTTCTTCGTAGATGTGTTCGTTTTTTCCTTTGATTGGACCATTTGAAATTTTGAAAGATCACATTTCAAATTTTTGTGACAACTCATGATTTCGTTCAGTGATATCTTGCTCGATGAAATTTGACCTGGTACGTCCGTTTTGACTTCCATTTGCTATCGGGTTAAGATATGTTGTGATTGAAGTGACTGGTGTGATCATAGCTCTGCGATCATCGCTGGAAGATAATCGCGGAGCGATGATCGCCGTCAGACTGTTGTTATTGAAGCGATTATTCTACCAGTTGCCCGTTCATAACAAGACAACAAGACCATTTTGAACAACGCAAAGCAGGCGCCCGCGATTATCACTCTGCGATTATCGCACCAGTCACTCAATCACAACGTACCTTTACATCTAACGCGTCTGGCCTGTTAGTTTTAGTCCATTAAGTTCTTTTCAAATCTATTTGATATTATTAATAATTATTATTAGTTATTTTTTGTTATTTATTAAAAAATCTTAATTTAGGGCATTCGTGTTTACCCCAATACTTACACTTTGTAACTACTTTTCAATCAATGTCTAATTTTATCAAAATAATATTAAAACAATTTTATTCGCAATTAATTTTGTGTTGCATGAAATATCATTTATTTGTATTAAGTTTTTGTATTGTTCCAAATCGGTTAAGTACCTACTACTGGTCTTCAAAATGTATTGTAGTTTTTATTGTTATTTTCTTACAACATTTTCTTAATTATTATCAATGAATGTAAATTTATTTTTGTATTTTTCAACTATATATTACTTTTTTTATTAAATTCGAATAGCTAGTTTAATACTTTAACATGTTAAATTACATACGATTACCACCACTAACAAGGATTTCTTTTTCACCAAGCATTAGAGGTTAAAGAACTTATTTAATTTTATGATGTCTTCTGCTACTTTCAAAAGTAGTAATGTGTTGTTTTTGTTAATAAATCTTACTGAATTTGTGTATTTTTATTATTTTATAAATTACATAAAGCCTCCTTATTTCCATAAACATATTTTTATGAAAAACTTTAATAAGTTAATGGATTTAACTGTAAACTTTAAGTTACCTAATGGGTTGTTTTCAGATTTTCAGACAATAAAATAACACTTTTAAGGAAAAAAGAACAAAACAATTATGCGTAGTTATGTTTTTTTTTTCTTTTGCTAAAATGGAATAAAATGTCTACTTTATTTGGGAGAGGAAACCCACAGGCAGGTTGTGGGGGGGATTTGCGCCATAGGCTTTGGGGGGGATGGGCACTCCTGATGATGATGATGAACAATCATTGGTAGTAGTGATAAATTTGATGATTCTGTTGAAGAAACCAACACTGAAATATTATTGAAAACTTGCCACAGTTTTTTGTTGGACGGGTTAAAAAGAACAGAACATGGAGCTACTAATACATGGAACATTCACCTCCTCCAACTCAGGTGAGAACTCCAGCTCGGAATATTGTTAGAACACGATTAACTGGCATAAGAAGACGTGCCAGGGCATTCGAAAATAATCCAACTAAATCAGACATATGGAAATTGTTATTTGATGATGCAATAATATAATTTTTGTATGTATTTATTTTATTGTTGAAAAACTTGTTTTCTCCAAATACATAACCAGTATTTTGTATAAAATTATATCTAATTCAATTGATTTTCCTTTATATTAAATATAAACCGAGTGTTTCTCTTGCTGTTATAATATAGATGTTTCCATATAAGTGTTAAACACAAGTATTTCGATCTTTCAAATTGAATTACATACGTTAAATTTGGTACACTGTAGTATCAAATCTTAGATTTACTTTTTCCAACCTCCTCTTTAAAAAAAGTATTTAAAATCCAAAAAAATTTTCTTTTTTTCATTATACTTTGATTATTTCTTCATCCTCAGTGTTTGTACCTAATCGGCAAAAATATAAATCTGGATATTTATGAACTAAAATTAATACACCGTTTACTAACCTACCATTAATTTTGAAACAAAGTTTCAATATGGTAAAATTGCTAATATTTTTATTCATGGACAAAATTGCATGAAATGTGTGTAAATCAAATGATGGTGGTGAATGGTAATTTGCCATACATTTTGACAATTAGAAACACTGAAGCCCCAACCACAAGTTAGGTGAATAAAACTACACAAATAAACTGAAAAACATTTATTGATATTGTTATTCTAGTTCCCTGATGTACATTTCTATAAGCAAGTTATCATCATCGGAGGGTTCTAAATCTAAACTAATGCTAACAAGAATGATCCTATAAAATTAAAAGCAGTTTTCAGTTTATTTGTGTAGTTTTATTCACCGAACTTGTGGTTGAAGCTTCAGTGTTTATAATTGTTTAAATTCACCACAGTACTCATTGAACATCTATACATTTTGACGTCTCTCACTTAAGATAAGTTACAGTTTGATACTTCTTTTTTTCTTTAGGTTAAGTGAATAGATCACACAGAGTTTACAGGTTCATTTGACTGCTATGGACCCGGATGCAGTAAAATTAAGACCTTAAAATGAAGCCAATCCTTTATTGTGATTAGTATTTGGTGGACATACTCTGGGTGATTGAGAGAGAAGGCTTCATATCTGTGTTTCTACGTAAACATCTTGAACTTAACTATCAACAGAGTGGTTCAAAATTTGTTTACTGAATACTTGTGTATTTTTTCAACAGCTTCATTGCAGTGGTGGTTCTAGACCTGAAAAACTGGCGAAGCAAGGACACTACAGAGGGTCAAATGACGGGGGGAGAGATAGGAATACCTTCCAGTCATAGGGGGATTAAAAAATCAACCTCCCAAAGCTCTATTTTAATACCTTTCCAGCTAAAAATTGATTAGTTATTTAAAACGAAAAATTACCAAAAAAACTCCATTTCAGCATAAAAATCAAATAATCACTTAAATCAAAAAACTTAAGATTAAGAGCTGTTTATCCTATTTTGTTTGAATAGGAAAATTTTTAGAATTTTGTAATTAAACTCTTTGCCTTTAAATTTTGATGGATTTTTAGGATGCACTAAGTTTTTTGGCAAATGTAATATTTATTAGTTTTATAATTTGTTGAAACGTTTTTCCAATTTTGTCTTAAAAAATATACATATATTTTACTTAGGCCTAAGTTAAAACGGCTTAAAACTTCTAAGACCTCATTCTGTCTGAAATTTAAATCTATCTATTTAAAAGCTAAATGGCACTGATTCATTCATCAGCAGAACTAAAAATCTACTGAACCAAATGAGTTCAAATTTGGCATGCATGTTCAGTTGGACCTTTAGACGCGCACTAAGAACGGATTTTGAAAACATCCCAAAGATATGCCCAATATTCGCGTTTTTCTAGCGATTTTTTGCGTTTTCTCAGCTTTTTCGAGAACTAATTGGCAGAAAATGTTGAAATTTGGTACTTAGAGTCGTTTAAGGCCTAAAAGTAGTCTGTTAAAAAATGTTTGAGATTCTCCCAAAATTACGCCAGAAATAGGCGTTTTTGCATTTTTCCTTGCGTTTTCAATGCGTTTTTGATCATCCTCAAATTACGCCCGAACGGATTGGAATGAAATTTGGTATGTAGCTTCCTCTAGGGCCTTAGGCGCTCTCTAAGAAAGGGTATGAAAAATTTCAAAATTTTAGGAGGGGTTTGGGGGGATCAAAGTTACTAAAATCATAATTTCAGATCTTTTATTATTATGACAATAGTGCTTTTATTATTTAAAAGATCTATATATATAAAAGCCAAATACCACTCACTAACTGAACACTTCAAAAGATTACAATTACGTTAAAAAGACTGAAAATATTAACCACCACGGGCAACGCCGTACGTGTCAGCTAGTACTTTATATTGGTTCAATGAAAGGCCAAAATCCACCAAAAAACATATTTAAAATAGCCTTTACTTTTCAGGTGGCTATCAATGCACCCATTTTTAAGAGCTGGTGATAGAAATACCTATAAATAACAGATCATTAAAAATATAGGAAAAAGTTTAACAAAACACATTGAAAAAAAGTGTACATTACGTTGTTTTGTTTGACAAAATATTTGTTTCTGGATAAAGTAATTAGAAACACTGAAGCCCCAACCACAAGTTCAAACTTCAGTGTTTCTAATTGTTTAAATTCACCACAATACTCATTGAACATCTCTGGATAAAGTGTTTGATTTATTTAAATAACTTTATATTTTGTTAGTTTAAATAATGTAAGAATGTAATTTATACTCATATCTTGAGAGGATATGTCAAGATGAAAAGTTCTACTAAACATTGAAAATGATTTAACGCTTTCGCCAGGTATTAAAAGAGATACTTTCCTATTCAAAACTGTTGCAAAAAAAAACAAAACAGTTTTGGTCGTACGGTTTCGTTCATTTTTCCGAAACTATCGATTGAAACAGTCTTTTTGTTATTTACACTCACCTCTACGCAAGTCCCCACAATAAAAAAACAAAACCCGCAAACAACCATCGAAATATAAGAGCATAAGACTGTACGGATGGCGTTTAAGGAATAACCAAAATATTCAAATAATCGTAATCATCAGTTCAATCGTGTTTAATGTATTGGCAATCAAAACTGACTCAGTTTCAGCATTGACTTTTCTTTCAGAACAAAAACTCTTAAGTCTCAAAACATATTAAATATTTTTTTGTCACCAAACTAAGCTCCTAATAAAAATTTCTTGAAAATTCCTGGGAAAACTGTAGGGGCAGCTGCCCCGGGCTAGAACCACCACTGCTTCAGTGATCTCAAATGCTTTCTCATAAATTTAAATATTGTTACTGTTAAAACCCAGAAAGTACAAAGCAAAAGATTTTTGTTTTTACACTCTTTAAAAATAACAAAATTATGCACTTTAAACATACCTTCTATTATGAAATAATAACAGACATATCGAACGAATGATCACTACCTAAACTAATAACATAAAGTACAAAACTAGCTTCCCATGTACAGGGTGATCAAAACATAAATGAGGGATGTCCAGAAAGTAACTAACGTTTTGAAATTTAAAATAAACCAAATTAAATATATTTTTAAATTTTATATATTTGAAAGGGACAGTCTTTAAAAAATGTTCTACATATTCGAAATTCAAATTAAGGGACTTATCGTAACAATTCACATCCTTTTAAGTTCTTTGTACAAATCTGCTGCCTTAGATTTCAATTACTGGTTTACTAATATTTGAGCCGCCATCTTAACGTAAATAGGTTTCTGCAGTCAAGCTGTCGTAGCGTGTGGACTGTGATTTTTCCTCTTTGCCCGTTGTGCAATTATTGAAATGTGCGCTTCAGTACCAAGTCCCGCGAGTTGTGAGGTGCGTTCAGTGATTAGGTTTTATAGACAAAAAACCTCACACCTATTGATATTCATCGGCAACTTTGCGAGGTGTATGGATAAAATCAATGACAAATTTCTTGAAAATCTCCGCTTTACGATTATGGAACCCTCCCTTCATTTCCCCCAAATTAATTAAAGTTTACTGCATAAAATTGTAAAGGGGAAGATTGGTTACCACTTTTTATACTTGGTGTCATAAATCTTGTTGGAAGACCACAAAAAACAGCATCTTGCTGCATAGCCAATTTTTATTGAAGCCTACGACAAGTATTGTAACGTACTACTCAATCCTGTTGTAACGGGGGGGGGGGGCATAAAGCATTTTAATTGTGAGGAAAAAAGACAGTTCATAAAATGGAGACACACAAGTTCTCCCACAAAACCAGTAAAATATTTGCTAATTTCAGCCAGGAAGATTATGGCAAATTTGTTTTGGGAAAAAGTGCTTCTGGTTGGTTTCCTTCAATGTGGTGCAACAATTATCTCGGAAAAGTATTGTGAAACATTGACAAAACTAAGGCGAGGGTTACAAAACAAATATCAGGGAAAACAGCTTAAAAGTGGCAAATCTTATCCACAAACGGCTAATCGAACCCGAGAGCTCATAGCTCCAAGGATGGGAGGTTTTTGATCCACTGTAAAGTCCGGATCTGGTGCTGAGCGATTACCACCTGTTTCCAGCGATGAAACCAGGCTCATATCACAGCGCTTTGACGGTAACGCAGAACTTCATGCCGGTGGAAATCTAAGGCGGCAGATTTCTACAGAGACGAAATTGAAAAGCGTATGCATCGTTATGATAAGTGCCTCAACTTGAATGGTGATTGTATAGAAAATAGTTCAAGATTGTCAATTTCAAATCTATATAATAAAATTTCTTTTTTTTATTTGGTTGTTTTTTAATTTCACAAAATAAGTTACTTTCTGGACTGCCCTCGTGTAGTAAAACCATCCCTTACTTTACGTCATATTAACCCTACATATACTACTGTATATACAAACTGATGAAAGTTGGAGTTAATTCAGGGTTGCCCATCCCCCCAGATTGATGACTCAGCTCTCCCCAATATGTTATAACCCCCCACCCCCTCCAAAAAAAGTCATTCAAATAAAAACTAAATGACATTGTAACATGTAGTTTTTACTACACAAGTAGAATAAAGCTAAAAACAGAACAGTTTGCTACTACACTACAATTTCAAACTGAAATAATGAATTTATTTCCAACCTCGAAAACATATAAAAACAAAGTATACAGTAATTGTTTTGGAAATTGACTTATCACAACGTTGCAGTGAACAAAAGAACTAACTAGTTATAAAAAAAAAATATTAAATATGAATCCACTCTTTCTGATAAAAGTGCATAGCACTCCCTGTAGCATACAAACAAGAGATAAAGACTAAATTTAATTTACATTGGTCAATTACAAAGTTTAGAATATTTACACACAAAACTAGATAAACATTACTACTAATTTAACAATGAAAATACTAAACTGAACAAATGAATTTACATTTTAAAGTACATAAAATTAATATTTTCCTTGGCAATACATCTGTCTAAAGGAACAAAATATCATCAAGGTGTCCTTGACAGGCAGAAAACACAAATACATGAGTTTGATGAAGTTCCAGTTCATGTTGGTTAGCTCATGTTTTGTCATAATAACTTTCGTTCGCTGCTGAGTTAACCCTGAACTGGTGATGTTGCTAAAATTCACTCAATTGGTGACGTTGGGTCTGGCAGACCCATTTTTAAAATATTTTTATATATGGTAACAATGGAGGAAAAATAAACGTATAAATATATTTTTGCGTAGAGTACAATAGTACAATGCAGGAAAAAAAGTGTTAATGCCAAAAATAAGTTACTACTATTTATTTATTAATTTATGATATATAAAGTACACACCTCAATAACAGAAAAACATTAGACAAAAACTTTATTTTTTATTTTTAAATTATAATTTTTTTTAGAAAAGCACAACTATTTTTAATAAGCATATGTGTAACGTTTTTGATAAAAAATTAACATTGGTAGTACGACTTCACACAAAAATTCTGCACCTCTTTTAGTTTTGGTATTTTTCAACTTGTGTTTTTAGTTGTCATGGCTACACATAGCACACAAGCTTGCTCTACACTCTAAACAGTAAGACCTGTTGCATGAAACACACACAAATTTTGTTTTTCTGTCTTTTCCTTTCGGACACAGTTCGCACCTTTTCCTTTTTTCACCGGTTCGTACCTCTTCTCTTGGCACATCTTCTTTCAGGATCCCACCGATCAACGCCTTGAGTTCCCTGGGAAGGTACTGGTTGTGAAGTCTATTCCTCATATGTGGTTCCACAAGTGCCCTGCTGAGATTTTTCTGGAACTGAAGCCGTTCTACCTTTGCATTGCCTCGAAATGAGTAGTGTATTACAAAGGCGTTGGCTGAAGAGATATTTAGTATTGCATAGAACAATACAGAAGGCCATCTCTTTGTTCGACGATTAGTGCTGTATAATGCACATTTTGGTCAAGCGAATCTACGCCTCCCTTTGTAGCATTATAAAAACCAATTATTTCTGGTTTGCTGGTTTCTTCGTCAATCTGGGCGCTGTGATGCATAGATGACACCAGAACTACTGACTTGTTTTTTTTTCGGCACATAGGAAACTAGTGTCATATCATTTGTAAATCCGAACTCAGATGACTGAACCGTTCTTCTCTTGTTTGGTAGGAATGCCAAGGGGATTTCTGCTTTATTTTTCTTGACAGTCCCAACATAGGTAAGATCTTTTTTTTTAACTCTCTCACTACTTGTATGGAGGAAAACCAATTATCCCCCGTAACATTTCTTCTGGACGCCTCAATCGGCTTAGTCAAACGAAGAACCGCTTGACTTGGAATCAAGAGTTTTTTCTCTGCTTCAGAAAGTCCAATGCTATCAGAACCCTTTCCTGTATAAATATACCCATTATAAAAATAATGAGTTCTTGCATCTGCCAAAACCATAACTTTCAAGCCATATTTGGCCGGTTTTTTCGGCATGTACATCTTAAATCGGCATCTTCCACGAAACGCAACCAGCATTTCATCGACACAGGTATACTCATATGGTGAATAATTCATTTGTGAATTCTCAACCAGCCTATTGAATAGCCAGGATATTGCAGCTGCTTTATCATCAACGACTCTTATAGCTCTTGTATCTTTAGAATCAAATCTCAAACAAGACAACAAAGTTAACAGGCGTTTCAGGGAAATCGTAGACCTAAATATATCACGACCTGTGCCGTCTGTTGCGTATAGAGATTGTAAATCCTCGTGGTTGGATTTAAAAAGACCAGCATAATACAACAGACCTATTAAAGCCCTCATTTCTATAATATCAGTATCTTTCAGTTCAACTTTCTGAAGATTTTTGTATTTTTGCCTATTTTCCCTCAATTTTTCATTTGTACAAGTAACTATTTCATTTATCATATCATTAGTTATAATAAGCTCCCATGCTTGAAGCTCAGAACATGTATTACCAAGATTTTTGGCTGGGCCAATTATCCCTGGTAAATGCATTCTTGGAATAATGTTTTCAGCAGGTGTCCTTGTTCTACTACGCTCAGGCGGTTGTTTTGACCATTTAAATTTTTCTTTTCCACAGCCATACCAATAATTTGTTGATGTCTGTCCAGAAGACGGGTTACCTATGTCATTTTGATCTTCATCCTCTAAAGGATCAATGACAATATCGGATTCTTCATCTGGACTAATCTCTGAATCTGTATCGTGATCACTAACCTCAAAATCCGGGTCTGCATCGCTGTCATCCACCAAATCTGAGTCACTTTCACACAGCATTTCCCTAACATTGTCTGAGTAGTCTGGATCATTTACAGAAATATTACGTGATGAAGACGCCATAACACTAACTAACACTAAAATACAAACAGTTACTTAAGTGGTGATGTTGAGTCTCCCAGACCCCAACTAAATTTTCACTATTATTACAAAACACAGGGAATGACGGAATAACGGAACGACGACGCACAGGTTCTCAAGACACACTAACTTGAAGGTACTGAAGAGTGGAAGGGGTTATGCGGAGCGGTGTTGCCAATACAACAAAACAAAATTTCCCTCGGGTCTCCCAGACCCAACGTCACCAGTTCAGGGTTAAAGATTAAAAAAGCTAAATATTCAAAACCCCCAATTCATTAAGGCACACTCTCTATGTACTATACAAACCCATTCTTGCTGTTTTTACCCCCTCATAACTTAGCTCTCCTTTACTGTAATGTTTTGAAAGGTTTACAATAAACTGTTAAAAAAGTGAAAATAGTACTACTCACTAACTACATCAATATTACAAGGCATTTCCCATGGAGGTGGAGACAAAATTTGGCATCGAGTAGAAGGAAAGGGAAAAAATGTTAACTTAAACTTTTTTATTCTTAGGTCTTATATTAAACTCGATTCAGAGAGGGTATTTGTTTAAGTATAATTTCTATGTAAATTTTCTTATTATACATAGTTGAATTTGTTCTTTCCTATTTCTTATTACCCAATTTGAAGTCAATCCTCATTTTGAATAAAAATTTTAAATTAATTCTAATTATCTTGCTCAATAAATCAGTGTGAAGTAAACTATTACCATTGTTATTATTATAATTTTTTTTTTTACTACTGTAAGCTGCAAAATAAAAATTAAGATTGTTTTCAATGCCGTACACACTAGGTATTCAGTCTGTTAGTTCAATAATTGCAGTAAAGCCGTACAAGTGAGATAACGTCGACCGATATCTGGAGCGAACAAGGTAGAGCATTACTACGGAAAAGTAAAGGTCCCGGGTTCAACTCCCGGTCTTGGTCTATGTTTTTTCACTTGTAATTTATATATTACCATTGATCTCAACTACACATGTTACTTAATCTTATACAGGGTGTCTAAACCCAAAAAAAACCATTCTACCAAACTTTACCATGCTATTCAGCAGGTCAAAACTAGCAAATATACAATATAACATGTGTCCTATCTTGCTAAGATAAATTCATGAAAGTTCATCATATTGGTTTACATAAATGTGCAAAAACCTGAATGTGGATTTTTCTGAATTTATCCATTTGAAGATGAAGGCCATTCAAACTTTGCAAAGTTAAATGCCTGTCTAAAAAGCTAAAGGTTTTACAAAAAAAATTAGACAGCTTAAAGGCAAATCCAATGGTGTATCACTTTTTATCGTTGATTCAAGGGTAACTGAGAAAATACAATGATTCTGGCTGAAAGAACTTTTCAGTGATTATTACATTAAGGGAAAGTGATCATGGAAACTACTTTCAGCCATAATTATTGCATTTTCTCAGTTATCCTTAAGTAAATGATAAAAAGTGATACAACATTGGATTTATTTGTCTTTAAATTGACAGTATTTTTTTATCTTAATATTTTTTCGTAAAAGTCTTAGTTTTTTTTTTAGGTTTTTAACTTTGACAAGTTTTAACCGCCGCCATCTTGAAACGGATAACTTAAGCAAAATAAAATGTTGCATATTTGTGAAACCAATGTGATGAACTTTCATGCTGAGTTTCATGAATTTATCTCAAACCGTTCATGAGGTAAACAACATATAAATACAGACAGACAACTTCTAAACTAATCAATATTGTATTATTTGCTAGTTTTAACCTGCTGATTAACATGATAAAATTTGGTAGAATGGTTGCAAGACATCCTGTACATTGACAAACAGATTTTTATAAAATAAAATATTTATAAAAGAAAAATCATTAGCGTTCAAAGATTTTCTTGTTTTCATCTTGACAAGTTTATTTTATATGATTATTATTAGACCTTTTTATTGTATACAGGGTCTCCCATAAGTTGTTCAATGGGTCAGAATAATGAGAAAATCAAGAATAACATTTTTTCCAAACATGCTTAATTTCCAGATATCTACAATTTTTTTTACAAAATTATTCATATTTAGAGAACAGTTTCACCGATTGAGTTCAAACTTAGCATTTAGTTTAACCTAACAATGACCTATTTTAAGAAAAATAAGCGATTATAAGTAAAATTCAACTCAGAGTGAGGCGGAAGTTCAAGCCTACGGAGG
>JAGFPH010017685.1:0-10826 GCA_018207615.1 Philaenus spumarius | reverse complement strand
TAAAAAAAGTTCTATCGACTGATTTTGATTTCATTACTTTATGTTGTACCGGTACAATTAATTGCTTGAATTTAATATTTTTCATCTTTTCACATTAGCTATATAATTTGCCTACTTAGGCCTATTTATTATAATGACCAGATCAATACCTTTCTATAAAGTGCAGACCTTTGTATCATAGGCCTAACATTTTTTCCATTATCCTTAAGACTGTACCCAAGGCTATTATTGTTCTGCTTAATCTTGTGTGGCTTAGATAGCCTAATTATCTGATGATGACAATCAAAACAAATATAACACTAAGCTACAACCACTCAGAAACACAAAACAAAGTTTTACCATGATGTTAGGCTTCAAAACAAACTTAATCTATAAATCTTGTTTAAATTACCTGGAAAATTGTTGTAAAGGATGTGATCACCCTCCATCCGCCCTAATAGCGGTTGGTTTTCTCTATTAGATCTTGGGGAATCTATTGTGCCTCCGTTATTTGATCCAGGTACGAAAGCCACGTCAGGTACGAACGTAGCTTCTGACTCTGAAATGCCAGATGAAGACAAGGACACGATTGAATTTGTCCGAATTAAATTGTCTTGTTTAAATGACAGTTTTAGTTGCGTTTGTTCTTCTGTCATTGAGATTACAAAGACGACGATCCTTAACACCTCATTATAGAAAACGTATATTTAAGAAAGAACATTCATAAACTATGCAGACTAATTAAAATTTCAAACAGCTAAACTTAAATTTTAAAAATATATAAATTTATTACCACAGCATCAAACCTATGTTTTTACAAAACAGCCATTTTCTTAGACTAAATCAAACTCAAACAGCTGTCATTGTCATGATCACATGTTAAAGTACAATCAGAGCCACACAAACTCAATAATTACTGTATTCGTTGTATTCGTGCACTGCTGGTAAAAACAAACAATCACGAACATGACAAAACTTTGTGAGATCCTCTGCGATGATACGAGTACAGCAATATTAATATAATATACTTCCACACACGTCTAAACATTAAACAAAGATTAAAATAAATATGCACTTAATTTTAGTTTAGCATCAATCATACAGTGATATAGAATTTGTCCAGTTACTGATTACGTAACTACCAGAACAAACAAGAGAAAGATTTTTTATTGATTGTACAATATTTGCCATATTTAAAATGTATGTTTAGTTTATATAATTATTACAATATAATACAATATTACACCTTGTATCTCTTATTCCAGGATATTTCAATATAATTATGTATACGTAAAAGCATTGACTATATAAGTACATGCTTACATAGTCAATGGTAAAAGCTATATCATATATTATAAACTACTCGTATATAAATATATATGTTAATACAAGTGAGTATATTGAGTTTTCTATTTGCAATACTTTGTAAGTATTATATTAATTTTTTTAGTAACTTTTTTATTTTGAGAGAAGTAAACATAAACATACGGTATAAAGTGATTCATTACAATTTTCTAGCTATACAAAAAAGAATAAGTACCTATGAAGTAATTCTGTCGAATACAATTTTAATATCAGCAGTTGTTAATATTACCCAACCATTGTAACATAAATATATTGTATTTTTAGAAAAAAATAACATATTTTATATTACATATAAAATATAATTATTACATAATTAAATTATGTTATTAGCCTGTCGTTTTACAGCACAGGTTGATTTATCGCTCAAGTACTGTAACAATTTTGGCACAGTTCCATTTCCAAGAAAAGGGGTGATGTTCTGGATCTGGCTGACTCCGCAGTCGCAAGTTCTCATGTTTACACGGAATTTGGATTTTCTGAAGTGTATTTAGTAATATATTTGTGAGTAGAGATGTATTAAATTTAATCAGAGTAGTAAAAATTACCGGCTACATCGATGAGAAGAATAGTTTAACTGTGTTTTCGGTGTCGATGTGTTAAAAGTAAGTAAGTAGCTTGGGAATGTAGCTGTAAAATATTATTTATAACTTAGGTTTAATGTTTTTCCTGGCTACTTTCACTTGGCTTGAAACAGAATAATTTGTAGATTGATTTTACTTTAAATTCTTTGTCAGTCTTTTTATTTTTGTTATTAGTAGGTCTACTATCAAGCAATTTGTTTATATTTCTTATCAACTAAATAAAATGGTTCCTCAAGAGCCAAACATGTTTTGTAAGCTCATAAAGTTATGTGTTTATGCGAATTATAATACTATTGTATAGTTATTACTTATCTTCATTGTTGCTATTGCCTAACTTGTAATACATAAGTTAGGCTAGGTTACATTTATTTTGTATGACTAGCCTATGTGCAAGTGCTCCAGCAACCACTAGGCCTCGAGGCTTTATCATAAATCTGACAAGTATTGGTCTAAGGCTTTTGGAAAGGAGGTATGGTTATTAAAGCTTTCAGACTGAAGCCAATGTAGGCCTATGTAAATTTATCAGCAATTGTTAAATATGACAGTTTTTCTGTTAATAATATATTAGGGCCTATACAATATTTGTGTTGATATAGGCTATTATAATTAGCATTAGGCTATCTTAGGTTCCATGTTGAGCAAACAGAGAATTGCGTGTCAAGTAAGCTTCGAAAGACCCAACGGTTAGGCCTATCATGTTCTCTATTTACATAGCCTTAAAGAAGCCTACAATGGCGAAAGGGTAAAAATTTACTATAGCGAGTCAATCGATTTCTAAGGGAATTGTAAATAGCCTAATATAAAAGAACACGTCTAACTGATTGTAAAAACAACAAAAATATTCCCGGGAAATAAAATTTATAGGAATAATGAAACAAATAAAACTTAAATAGGCCTAGGTTAAGTTTCGACATTCTCGCAATATTTCACGTAATTATAACAAACTAAATCACTTCACATACACCAAACACGTAAGAAATAAATAAAGAATATTAAATCAAAAAATACCCACAAAACAGGAAGAGTAAAAAATAAAGTAACAAAATGTAAAAATATAACGAAAACAATAACAACGTAGGGGAGAGTGGGGCACTTTCATACAAAATCAACATGCACACTCAAAATATTTTTTATAATTTTTATTTATAAAGGAAATTTCTTCAAAATTTAGAATTTGATTCAGTATTTAGTTGGCTATAGACTATTGCTATATTTTTCAAAGAAAAGAAAAACTATTATTTTAAATTAATTAAACTGTGAAGCTCTGCATTTTGTATGAAAGTGCCCCATGTTGGGGTAGTTTCATACAGGAGCGGGGCACTTTCATACAACAAATAAAACACTACAGATATTACCTTTAAATCATAATAACTTTATTGCTTATATAAGTGTTACATTATAAAAGTATAAGAATGTTACTTAAAAACATTTGTTATCATTGGTTATAAATTCATTGCTTATGAGAGTTCATATTTAGCCCAGATTGTAGTTTGATAAATCTACAGGAAATACTAATCCACCCAGAGCTCTCTTAGTTCCACCGATAATTGTCGGTTGTTTCAATTTTGCAACTGTATCTTCCAACATAACATCACTTGTGTCTTTGTTTGGTGGGAACAAAAATTTACGTCTATCTTGGGTGCGAAAAAAATTAATTTTAAATTCCGAGAAACCAAATTTTTTCATCGATTTGACCAACAAAATATTTTTTTAATATTAAATCCAACCATAACAAACTCATTAATCCCTAAATTTTTAGGAGATGGAGGTCTATCCATCAGTTCTAGTTTACACTCGTTATCGTTTTGTTCTTCATCGATAGAAGTAGAATCATCTTCAACAATTCTAACATTAAGCAACAATTGCCTTTTTTACTTCAATAGGCTTAAATAGATTTTCCCTTTTACTTTTGAAACTTTTTTTCTTGTTTTATTTTGTGCTTCAAATCTGACTGTAACATTAAAAGCCTATCTTTTTCAGGTGTATCGGTAAGTATACGCGTCTTTCCTTTTTCTCTCGAATTCACGTTTATAACTCTAGGACCAACTTAGGGAAAACATCCAACACTTTCTGGTGTAGGCTTATTCTTTAAATTTTCAATTTTTCTCACCAGGAAACCCTTTAGTGTTAGATGTATGAGGATCATAACTATAATGCATACATATTTTGGGAGTTCTGTAGGATTGGTCTAGTTTACAACCATTTTCCGCAAGTTAAGCTTAGATAATTTGCCAGTTTTAGATGACACAGAAGAGAAGTACGCTTTGCGGGCTGATTTGAGTTAGGCATGTCTGGTGGTCTTCTTAAATTTCTGGTTTGGACTATTTACTGAATAAATTAGGAATAGCTTACCGAAACATTGGAATGTCAATTCTGTTAGGCCTACTATAACTAGGATAAAACAAAGGCATATGTTTGGATAAATGAGAATATTATAACCTAAAATAATCAAACTAAAATTCTATATGTTAAGTAGGCTATATACAATAAATTTAATAATGGTCCAAGGCCCTAATGATAAATTACAAATCTACAGAAAGGCTAGACTGCTTATTTAAATCCATTTAAACAAATATGAACATAAAAGTTAGTTATTCATACGAGAATATATTTAGCTCATTTCATTCATCCTCATTTAACCTCTGAAAAATTAAATAAATCTATGCCTATTTAAAATAAATTATCTTAGAAGTTATACAATTTAAATAACCCAGTAAGATAGTTTGAACTATGTTTGTATGAATGTGCCTCACTGTATAAAACTGCCCCACATTTTGTGTATGAAAGTGCCCCTATGGTACTTAATTTAAAAATCACCTTGTAGTTCTGTTATTGGTTAGAATTGGATATTGTAATTTTGCACACAGGTTCTTAAAAGTATTTGTTTCTTTATAATAATAACACATTTAGTAAGAAATATCATAGTCACAACTTACTTCATTTAATTGCAAGTGCAAAAAATTTACTTTTTTGGTCAAATTTGGAATTTCTTCTCTTGAAACTATAAATATTCAACTGTAAAGCTGAAACTTTTGTAGGAAGTAGAATAAAGCATGAGTTACATATTATGTTCAATGATACATTTCCTGCTGCCATATTTACTGGGAAATTCAAACTGTATGAAAGTGCCCCTGTATGAAAGTGCCCCACTCTCCCCTACCATAAATAACAATAGAAAATACAATATAAATGCGTAATTAAAATGGAATTTCATCAACGTTGCCAAATCGAACAATATCAGTAGGTTTTGTACTAAATGGGATGTGTATAAAACACTAACTGGTGGACCAAAGCATGTATGTTGAGTTGGTAACACCGTTTGTAAACGAAATGTACCGTAAACAAAATTATTACTTCACTCCATTTGTAACTTCATATGAAACATTTTATATTAACTATATTAAACAACATAGTAATGATTATATATTTCGTTACGGTACTATCACATTATATAATTAAAATTTAAAACAAAACCTAAAAGGTTACTAACCTATAGTATTTAGTCATAGTATGTTTTCTTTTTACTTAACCTGGCCGATAACAGTAGCCAATGATTATATTTCATTGTTATCACATTACGGTATATAATTAAAAAATTTTAAAACCCTAAAAGGTCCTAACCTATAGTATTTAGTCACAGTATGTTTACTTTTTATTTAACCTGGCCGATAACAGTATGATTATATTTTGTTATTATCACATTATATAGTTAAAGTAAAAAAAGAACCTAAAAGGTTCTAACCTATAGTATTTAGTCACAGTATGTTTACTTTTTACTTAACCTGGCCGATAACAGTATGTTTGTACTTTAAAAACGTATGTAGTTGAGTTGGCTAAACTGTTCATTTGTACACAAAAGAGAACAAGACAAATCCGGCAACGCTGAGAGAATGCTGAGAAAAACATGTCGGGTCTTGTAAATTCCCATAAGGAACATTTGATTTGAAAGTTTTTAATATTGTTCGTGCTGAAGATGGTTAAATTTTATTAGCCTATTTTAATTTTAAATTTGTCAAGATAACGTGAATGTTAGTTCAGTTTTTTTTCAAATTTTTACATATAATTGAGTTTACCTTAATTATATCTTCAATAATAATTTATTAGCCTACATAAGGCCAATATCACACTTGAATTAGGCAATAACAAAGATCAATAATTGTAGCGTAATGTGAATAGAATTATTTCCTCATTTAAAAAAATTCATATATTTGTTCACAGTCAAATATCAATGTCAATATTTGTATAGTAGGCCTAGGCCTACTTTGTTATCATATAGGTGCACAAAATGTGCAAAAATCAAATTTTGATGTTCAGTCCCACCAGAGATAACTAGTCGCAAACTTTTAAAAAATTACAGATTTTAAAAATGTATTAAAAAAATAAGGAAACATTTGTCAGTGTTCTTGCTCTATATATAAGGCTATTAGTTTATGATATCTAAAACTAGAGAGAAAAAATAACTAACTCTGATAAATTATTCCTTGGTTGTTATTTTTGGGTCTAAAAAGTGGGTTTTCTACATTTTCAACACCAAACTTTGGAGGTCTTTTTGAGTGGTTATTTTTGAATTTAGGGTTTTTTGTGTAATAAACCATGTTGTAGGGGAGACTTTTATAAAGAGAATCATGTCAATTGCAATGTTGTAACGTAACCCAGTGCAGAGATATTCAAATTAACGCAAATGTCTCCAAATTGAAAAGCCGTCGTGCGCTTGCAAATAAAAATGGCCTCCATTCTGTAATGTGCAAGGTAAAACTGTTTTGAACTTCTTAATTATAGGGTAACTTAGGCCTAATCACATATAAAAAAATCTAAATATTTAAAAATGGTCAAGCAACCCTCATTAGATCACTTCATATGGATTGACCCTAATTTTATATTTATTGTGTGCTAGGAAGTGAAGATTTAGTGTTTTGTTAAAACGTATATATCCTGATGTACGATAAGCTCAATTCATTAAGTTTGTTTTTGTGTGATAAATTTACAACTAAAGTGACTCATATGTACATATTTAACATGCCGCGATTTAAGTTATTTTTTGGTTTTGGTTTTTTTTTACAATTTGTTTTATTTAATTGGATTAAATTGAGTTTTATTTGATGTTTGCACTTCACCATTTTAACAGCCTTTCCAATCCCTTATAGGGCCATTGTGCTTGATTTTGGAATAGGCCAAATGCGATCATATCTAGTTAGGCTCTAGTCATTTAAATTCTTGGCACAGGAAATAATTTTAAGATGAGAATAGTAATTCCTAAATTGATAAATTATGTTCCTGACCCAATTTACATTATGAGTAGAAGTAAGTTTACTACAAAAAGTTGTTTATAAATACTGTACTACAGCAAAACTACGAGTTCCGTTCCTTTTGGAACCATGGTTGTTAAACAAGACAAGATGTTAGCCTACTATAAAAAATTTTTCCCACAAGTATTTTTTGTTTGTTTTGTAACTAATTAGCATTATTAGGTCTTTTTTGGTCTTTTAAAAGTTTAGCTGCACTTCAATCTCGAATAGTATTGGCATATCGTATGTTATCAGTTTTGGTATCCTTATCCTTGTTTATTTGATGATAACCATTCTTTCAATAACATTTTTTAGTTTGTTTTTTACTGTGCTTGACATGCAAGATTTTATTAAGATTCAGTGTTTCCTTAGAATATAAATAAGAGATTAGGGACTGTTGGATTTAGGGAGAAAATATAACTTTGTATTTAGAAATAAATTTGTTAATTACACAATTAGAATTTAGATTGATATTTTTTAAGCCAATATGCCAAATATTTAGGTTTAAAAACTATCCTAGCTATATTTCTGTAGTCTATATATACAGCAATCTCTTGCTATTTGCGGGGGAATAGGTTCCGAAAAATTACCGCGAATAACAAAACCGCAAATAGTGAAAATCAAATCTTTATGGGAAAAGGGAGTTGTTATGTTCGTGACATATAGAACATTTTAAAACATTATGTAGGCTACTAATACCTAAAATTAATTTACATTATAAGATAGTAAATTTCATGTTTACTTAAATTTTATTTACTTTATTTTTGAAAAAAGTATCCTGTTTAACCCCCAGAATGATAATTTTAGTTTCATAACACTAAATACATAATTATTGACACAGTTCACTAAATCTAAGAACTATACAGTCTACTCTGGAAGTTTTTATCACTGTGAAATCTATAACACTACAGTTTTACAAAAATAATACTAAACAAATTTCCTTTTTAAATGAACTTAATTTTAATTAAGTTTAAAAGAACTTGTAAATGTTTGATTGTTTTTTTATTTAGTTATTTTTTCACTTCGTTGTACGGTGCTAATGCCATGTCAAGTTCTCGACTGAATTTTACTGACTGTTCGGTTCGAAAGAAGGGTTGATTTCTGACACTTTCGTAGCTAACTCTTTCGCTACCTAATCGAAAAATTTCAGTCACTTCTTTTAAATTAATTTGTCTTGCTGTAGCCTACACTAAATTGATGTCACTAACTAAATCACTGTACAGTAAAGTATGCCATTGGTCTTCGTTTAGACAAGTCCGCTTGTATTCACGCAGAAGACTGTTATAGGAAAATCCCATCTTAAATGTTTTGTTGTAGGCCTATTTGTGAGTGTTTTTCCGATGTGGTATTTATACAATGGTATTAAATTCGTACAATAATTACAGTACATACACTTTAATAATTTACGAATTTTGCATGTACTGAAGTGCTATTTAATACTGTTTTTTTTTTGTTTTTTAGCAAGCTCGAATGTCGAGGGATTACTGTACTTAATGTAATTGAGGGGTACATCCAGAAATTACTACCACAATATTTTCATTATTTATAATTTGCCTGATGAACATTTTAATTAATTACATTGTGATCAACTTTGAAGGTTGAACAGAACTACTGTAACTTGTAAAACTTTACACATTATTAGTAGACCTAATGTTCAACCTCCGAAGATAATAATAATAATGTTACTGTATTGAAATCTGGCTTCAAATCAGGCTTATTAAAACATAGGCCTAACATTGTTATTTTTCAGTTATTGAGGTAGGGTTTTTTTTCTCATTAAAATAATACAATGAATTATAATATAAGGATATATTATCCTGTTTTAGTCAATGTAAATAGAACATATTTAACACTTACGTGGATAGGAGTAGAAATTACTGTTTCATTAATGAAGAACAAATGGTATAAAATTCATTTTTTATTATTTATTCCAAGCCTCAGCTGTTAGTTGATGTCTACTCTAGGCCTAATGATATGGAAACCATATCTCTATTTAAATATATTAATATAGGCTAATCAGTGAACAGGGCTAATTTTATATTTGGTATATAGTCCATTGTGTACTAAAACAGTTTTAAATGTTTTTCAGATAACAGTAATGTCTCTTTGGGCAAAATTACAACAACTCCAGGGAGAAGGGCTCCAACAAGTTCGGTTAATTTATGGAGAACATTTCCCCATAGAAGTTAGACATTTCATGGCACCATGGATCGAGGAAAAAATGTGGTAATTAACAGTGTAGTTTACTTTTCTATAGCGGATTCATTGTACATTTTATATGCTATCAAATTGATGCTATAGTTGATTCTTGTAACATTTGTTATGCAGCTTATGTAGGCTAAACAGGCCGTAGATTTAAATGTAGGTTAAGTGAACACATAAGAAGTTAGATTTTGGGTCATAATGACTAGTTTTTCTACATTTAAAATCTCATTTAGTGTCAGATTTTTTCAATAATGTTAATTTAAGATTCTCTGTGTCATTGAAAAAAGTAGGAGATTGAATTCATTGGAAATGTTAGAGTTTATTTTTAAAGACTCTAACCTGTACGAAATGATCCGTTAGAATTTATGTCAAACTAATCTCTACCGAAACTATCTGCAATATGACCATAGGTCTCCCGCGCTATTCCAAACCCTTTACTTTTGTTTGTTAGCCATGAAACTGTTCTCTGTTGTAGTATTTATATGCCTGTTATCTACATTTTCCTTAGTCTGTGTCAAGCAGTCTTGTCAATGATGTTAAACGAAACCTTGGTGGGCAAGACTCAAACAAATTTTATAGAATTTACTAAATAGTTTGTGCAGATTCATTAAATGTAGCCTCTATAAAACTGTAAAAAATATACATACAGTAACTTTAAAAAAATGTATGTAATTTTCAAGACTTAGTACTATTCTCTGTTGTGTAGTTTTCACAGAAATTATATATATATATATATATATATATATATATTATTTCACAAAGGTGTTTTTTTTTGTGACAACTCCAAATCTCCCTTAATTCTTTTTCAAAATTAATGATTGAAACATCATATCCCCGCTATTGACAAATAATAGACAAAATAGCTTAAAATTAATGTTTTTGTTAAAAAAGTTAATTAAAAACTTTCATTGATTCCTAATGTAAGGCACAATCTATTAACAATCTGTTTAACTAGCAGGACAGCTGTATTAAATCAGGTAAGTACCAATGACTATTTAAAGTTAAGAAACGCAGGTCCTGCGTACTAAATTTTAATAGATTTTTCTAACTTGAAGTTGTAGTACAGCAGCAATGAACCGCGAGGAAGTGCGGCAACCCTTCAACTCGCGGTGAAGTGCGAGTGAGCGTGAGATACAATGTTTTCTTCCCCCCTCTCTCTCTGGTACGTGGCGACCAGACAAAGTGAGAGCGACACTTAGTACGTCGCACTCTCTCGCTCTTGACCGCGCACAAAATTGTTTGCTAGCGCTGCGTTGCTGTTCATTGCTGTACTACAACTTCAAGTTAGAAAAATCTATTAGAATTGAGTCCATAAGACCTGCACTTCTTTACACTTAAGTATTCATTGTAAGTACTCAAACGAGTCAGCTAGTTATTTAAATATGCCTAATATATTGCCAATATTACCTGC
>JAGFPH010017682.1:0-17314 GCA_018207615.1 Philaenus spumarius | reverse complement strand
ATTCACAATCGATGCCTTCAAATGCCAAAACGCCTTCCACAGAATTATCGACGTGAAATTGTCTGGGCAATTTTTTCTTTTGTACAGAAAAGTAAACCAAACTTTAGATAGCCACAAGCAACACCTGCCTCTTCACACGTAATCTACAGAGGCTTATCTTTAGAGACTCGGGACACGTTTTTGTGATAAAACCGACTTCCTTCAATGGCATCATAGTTTGTTCAGAGAGAACTGTATTACTTAGTGTACGCCGTAGGAACGGCTTATGTTAATAGTTCCTTTGTTTTGTGACGTTTAATGGTCTAGACGGAGATAAGGGCGAGTGTAGAGTAAAATTAGAATGTAGGTCCGTAAAGACAACAGTCGGAATTTCAAACGTGACGAAATGAAAAAGTTTTCTTCGGTCGCGGTCAACACCGTAAATTGTAAAATTGGTCCTGCAATTAACCAACTAGGCTAATTAGTTACAATCACTGCCATTCGGTTTTCAGTGGGACTAACCAATTTGAACGTTTTTTGGACTTAAGCTCCCTGTTGTAACATCGCAGACGTCACCTAGTTTTAAGTGAAAGAATAGTGCTGCCGACCTACACATTTTGTCACTGTTTTAACTTAACTGTGAGTCCAATAAGGAAAACACTGATCCACTAATCAAAGTAGCCTATATAAATGTCAAGCGAAACCCCAGAAAGTAACACAAAAATGATGAAATAAATTGTTTAAAGAATATCAATTTTATAACGTTGGTGATTGGATACCTTGCAAATACGGCATACTTATGCAGGGCCGTCCCTACAGGAGTGTAGACACCTGGGGCAAGCTTACACGTTATACTTATTTGATTGTTTTTAACTGACAAATAACCCCGTAAAGTTTCGGACAGCCGAAGCTGGACACGCTGTACATCATTAATAAAACAGCTGATTTGGATAAAAAATAACATGACTTTAAGGAAGACCTATACTGAACCATTACACGTTTATTAAGAACATTTACATTTGTTACCATAGCAACCAACTTGGCAAATTTATGATAGAATCAGATAATAATTATTCTTCAAAATAATCCTTTTTTAGATTAGGCTAGGGAAAAGCAAACAAAAGGCTTACTGTATTGTAAGTCAAACATCTTTTGTTAGACCCCTACATATTATATTGTTTCCTTTAGTTGACAATTTCAAAATTTGTTTGAAATATTGATTATTTAAATATAATAACACATGTCGTAATTCGAATTATTGTGGATGGTGCTTGTCTATTCGGTCTCTGTATTACATTATATACAGATGACCCCAACCCCCGCCACCCTACTTAGATCCAAGTGCCTCTGTTCTATCAGTCGTCATTTCTGTGAAAATATCAGAGTATGCAATAGTCTGTTTGCATTGGCTTCGCCATGAGAAGTCGCTGGGGGTTGGTGAACGAAGCGAGCAGTGGCGGAGCCCCTAGCAATTAAAATGTTCGAAATTAATACACTTAGAGAACTCACAAGTATTATTTCAAGGTTTTTCCAGCGTATTACTTGAATTTTCCAAAAGTTTTTTCTTCTGGTCTTAAAATTTCTTGATTTTTGTTGTGGGGTGTTTAAAGGGATTACGTTGAAGAACTATCCCGTGCCTAAAAGTTGGCAACTCTGCCGCAATATTTCGTGAAGGCGTATTGTAAATTGTACGCTTTTTAAATATATTTTATTTTAGCAAGAAACTTAGTTTCGAATGCTATAAAAGATAGCATTAATTATTATCTCGATTTATTCCATCAAATCTCTCCTTGACTTTTACCCTTAGATAAAATCACTAAACGATTGTGTGTTAATTAAAATACTTTTATCGTAAAATAAAACATGTAAGATATAGTATATAGGCTGTGATGAGCTATTTCTCTCTATATATCGCGCGGAAGAATTACTATAAATAACGACACACATAGGAAAGTGGTCAATGAGCACCGATCATAGCCCCTAGAACACGTTTGGAGTTGCTTTAAAAATATAATATATGCGTCCGATTCGGTCCAAATTTGATTAACACGTTGGTTTACTAAGTAGCTGGAAAGAGTTATGGAACTTTTTTGGGGTTTTATCTTTAAAAAAAATTATGTTCATAAGACAGGAGCTGTTTTGTCCTGATATTTTCATCCTTAATGAAGTCCTGACTTCTTAATTTTCTCGGAATTGAACTAATAGATTTCTGTCATTGTGACTGATGAGATAAGCCAAGGGCGTTATACATTAACCTGGAAATCTTCGTTTAAATGTTTTCTCATGATTGTATAACCTTATTTTTACTAGCAGAATTATCTGTGATTTCGCTCGCGGATGTGAACGAAAGAAATGTCGGGTAAATATTTAGAGTTGCTGCTACAAAACCATGTAGCGAGTTTCGTCCAAATCAATCTATGTTTCCCATTTAGGCTTACATACATGACAAGCTAAGACCAGTAAACCCAACACCCACGATTTCCGCCAGTTTGTTTGCATTTCACGTCTATGAGTACACTTTACCTAAACTGTTTTTACGAAAATTATACGCATTAAACTCAAATAATCGAAATAGACTATTCCAGAACATTCTGGAGTATTCTAGATCATTCTGGAAGCTTCTGGAATATTCTAGAAAATTTTGGAATATTCAAGAAAATTATGGAAGCTTCCAGAACATTCTGGGATATTTTAGAACATTTTGGAAGCTTCTAGAAAATTCTGGAATATTCTAGAAAATTATGGAAGCTTCTAGAACATTCTGGAATGTTATAGATCCTTCTAAAATATTCTGAGTTATTCTAGCACATTCTGAAGTATTCCAGAACATTCTGGAGTATTATAGATCATTCTGGAAGCTTCTGGAACATTCTGGAATATTCTAGAAAATTATGGAAGCTTTTAGAACATTCTGGAATTTTATAGATTCTTCTAAAACATTCTGAGCTATTCTAGCACATTCTGAAGTATCCCAGAACATTCTGGAAGCTTCTAGAAAATTTTGGGCTATTCTAGAACATTCTTGAGTATTCTAGATCATTGTAGAAGCTTCTAGAACATTCTGGAATATTATACATCATAATCGAAGTTTCTAGGAATATTCTAAAACATTCTTGAAGTTTCTATACCATTCTAGAAGCTTCCAGAACATTCTGGAATATTTTAGAATATTTTGGAAGCTTTTGGAACATTCTGGAAAATATTCTACGGCTGCTTCACCGACTTCCCGTCAAATTTTCGTTGGTGTGATAAACTCTTTTCACACCTAGGATTATATATCAGAATCCAACCCTTTGTATTCCAAACCGAAACTTTCATCATGGAGGGCTAGTTTCAGGTCTATAACGTCTTAGCCCGATTCCGGTTTCTATAACATTCTGGAATATTCTGCCCAGTTTCGACCATTTCGGCACTCGTTCCCAGCTGCTTCTTATAAGAAGTCCATAGGTGCGATGCTTTTGACCCATATCTCCGAACCCAACTCTTGCAATTCGAAAACGAAAGCTTCTTCGTGCATGAGGGGTGGAGGCACTTAACCATTTAACCCCTATGGCGCTGCGATGTTGGGTTCGTAGTTTATTATATATATTGATTTGGTATTGCTTACAAAATCTCGAGCGTTTATTTCAGCCACCAGACAATAGGATATTTATAAACATTCAGATTCATTCTCACTTCTATTGGGATGTAAATTAGTAATTGAATAAAGACCTCTCGACATTCACGGCTCACTAGACATCCAAAGTTCGGAAGTGTATGCACAGTGTGGACATAGGCGTACTGAAGAAGTGTCAACAGCTGACAAACTTTAAAGGATTACGTACATGAAGCCCGTGTCGGTAGCGAAGGATGTAGGCCTAAACCTATTAGGTTAAGAGGATTAGAGCTTCTTAGTTGTCGCCAGTATAGTTTCATTGATCTATAAAGTGGGGAAGTTGTATTTATAACTTAAAGTGATGGCAGTAGTTATAGTATTGGTTTTGTGTCGGTCAAAAAGTTACACGTGGGGTTTTGAATTGAAGAAAAATAAACAGAAGTGAGAGGTACTCACACGCCGAAAGTGCAGTGTTGGTAATTCCTTCAAAGAGAGAATGAACTTGTTAAAACGAATTTATTTTCATAATTGTATTTTAAGTGATCAACCAAAACATGAATAATTTGATCACGCAGCTGATCAAGGCGCTGATTAGCTGCCTACGTGTACGAAATATATAAGTAAATTTGTTTGCAACTCGGCCTAAATTCTCAGCACACAGTTCGTTGCACGTCGACCTAGGTTGCTGCCTATAATTTTCGACTGCTTCGCTTCGCTCGCAGCTGACAGAGTTTGCACCCCGGCCGTAACAGAAGCTGCCCAACGGTAAAATACCTCTCGTGGATTTGAACCAAGTGCTTTTATAATATTTTACATTTTTATTTTGGGGTACCAGACGAGCTATGGTCGTTTAAAACACAAAACGTGCAGAATAATCTAGCATATTGTTTTTACGTCGAACGCCACAAAAAGCTTCATTCTAAGAGAAATAAAAAAAAAATACTTCCTGTCAAAAAAGGTATTTTTTTTAGATATCGAACAAGGGAGGCCGTAAGATTGCGAACACATGTATATATACAATTTGACACCCCAAAACCTGTTCTTTGGACCATTATCTGTGCTCATTTACTACTTACTCCCGACTTAAGGTCTCACCATAATAGGCACTGCAATAATACCTCATCCTTCCTATAAAAATCCATTAATAATTTTCCTACTAAGTGACAAGGGACAATGGTCTGGTGTGGTAATGGGGTCAAGCAAACTGATTTTGGTTAGTCCACAGGCGCTAACGGTCAACGTGAGCCAATTTTTAATTACTCAAAACGGGTTTTAAAAATGAATTTTGGGGGAAACTCTGCTAACCCAAAAATAACTATTGTATGGTACTGTCGTGTGGAGTTTATAAAATAATTTTGTGACGGCGATTGTCAATAATATATGTAAAATGCTAAATATCCGTTTCGCTCTCCTCAATTTTGAGAAGTGCTACAATTTTGAAAAATAATAATGGTTTTAGAGGTAGTTATGTACTTTATATGACGCACAATGTTTCGAAAAGGTTATCAAAGTGCCTTTTCCATTCATGCTTGGTACAGTTACAGTAGTAGGCCTAGTGAGTTTGGGAGCCATAATTTTCCTGTACTTTTCCCAAATTCCAATAGCTATTATTAGTAATATAATTTCTGGAAGATTGGCAGTACGGAACGCTTGCCATACAAGACAAACTGCTCCTTTTAATTAGTTTCAAATTACAATATGCAAAGGAACGGCCGACAACGAGATCGACTACGAGACTGCAGAAATATTTATTCCCCTGAAACAATCGTAAACAAACGGCCTATCAGTTAAGTCAAATATTTTCTCGAGATGCAACTAAGCCTACTTCCGACAGATAAGATTAGCCCTAGCCTACAATTAGTCTGCCCCGATAACCAGTACAAATGAATAGAAATAGGCCTTCTGTGGACATATGGTTGTTTGAAGGTTTCTGTTTAGCCGCTCCCTCTTTCGATATTTTCACTTTTAAATGACAGTAATTGGCTACCCCGACTTGACCCACCAGATTTATTTAGGATGGTTTGAAATATGGGACAAGAGGTATTTTTGTCCGTATTTCGTCTTATTTATACTTATTTCGAGTGGCGTTTGGTAAATATAACCGATTGAATGGAAGTAGTTTGACGTGAGTTGAACGAAATTCCAAATTTGAGTTTATGTGTTTTAACCGACTATTTAGGAAATTGGTCTACTCACGAGGGCTACGAATAGCTGCCTTCGTGTACTAAAATATATTGCTAGACAATTTGTTTCCACCTCAGCTTTCAGCCCCGAATAACGCGCTGCTTTGTTCTGACCGCTTGTTCGGGCTTGCGGCCTTGGATTGGGGTCTGCTTCGCTTCGCTCGAAGCGGAAAAACTTGCTTCGCGAGGTAATAAATACAGAGTACTTTTACGGTACTTTACGTTTTGATCCATTTTAGGTGAACCAGACTGGCTATAAATGGTCGTGTAAAAAACGCGTGTGCAGAAAAATCTCCCAAATATATTTTCTCAGATAAAACCATAAAAGTTTCATTCTAGTACAAAAAATGTTTTACTTCGTGTACAAACAATTTAGAAAACTTTCGTGTGTAGCAAATTTGTACCAAATCGGACGTAAAATCGGCCGTTATAGTGCGAACACATATATACATACATAACATTTTTAATGACTCCCCAAAATGTGTTCTGGGGACCATGATCGGTGCTCATTGTCCACTCCCGACCTTAGGTCTCACCATAAGAGCACTGCAATAGGTCCTACGGAAATTCGTTGATAAGAAACAGGATCTCGAAAACCGCTAACTTTACAAACCATTTCCTTTTGCAATGACAAACACAACGGTTTTTTTTAATAACTCAGTTACCTTTTAAGTTACAGAAAATCCTTTTTTCGTTAGTTTATATAATTTATTACGGACTTGAAGTTCAAATATATATTTTAAACAATTTATGCTGAGTCTCAGTTTGTTATCTTGAAAATGAACCGCCCAGAGCCATTTGACTTATCAATGGGTTTCTCGATTTTAGGAGTACCGGACCGACGAACTAATTTCAATCGGCTTCAGTTTCGTCAATTTTTGGAATATCAACATAAAATTTGTTTTACAAGTTGAACATATAGATTCAAACAAGATCAAGGAGTATAAATTTTTTTTATTATTTACTTTTAAAAGCACAAGTAACTTAAAAAAGTATAATTTTAGGCCTTTTTAGATTTTTCACCAAAACGGTTGAGTTGATCAGCTGCAGATCAGTCAATTTTTTTTTAAATAAGTAGGTCTATAGCAAAAAACAATTGTGTTTGTAACTTCTGTACCAATTTTTAAGTCAATATGTTCAAAAATGTCGAAAATGGAGTCGTTGAATCCAAAGGTGTTATAGTTAAAACGAGATAGGTAAAACAGAAGACTACTTTGAAGCGCCTCGTTTTTTAAAATAACATGACAAAAATCGTTCGTACTTACTAACAATATTTATAGGTACTGGTGTATTCAACTTGTAAAACAAATTTTATGTTGATATTCCAAACATTGACGAAACTGGAGCCGATTGAAATTAGTTCGTGGGTCCAGTACTACTAAAATCGAGAAACCCATTGATAAGTCAAGTGGCTCTAGATCGGGTCGTTTTCAAGATAACAAACTAAGACTCAGCATAAATGTTTAAAATATATATTTTAACTCCTATGTCAAGTTTCAATTCAACATATTAAAATTCGGCCAATTTAGAATGAGCCAACGCTTCATATATGAATGAGATTTCAACTTATAGTGATTTCCCCTGCTGTAAAATACATACCTGCGTTATCGATTTTTTTCCAGACATACCATCGCTCGGAGGAAATAAATACATAATATTATGACCTTTTTTATTGAAAAATACCTCCCCTACTATTAAATATGAGCTATTGCAGTGACTCTTATGGTGAGACTTAAGGTCCGGAGTAGTAAATTAGCACCGATCATGAACCTCAGAGCGCGTTTTGGGGTGTCATTAAAAATGTTATATACATATATTTGTGTTCTCACTCTAGCGGCTGCAATTTAAGTTCGATTTAGTTCAAATTTGGTACACACGTTGGATGACTAAGACGCTTGGACGAGTTCGTTAGCCAAAAACATCCATCAACCGGAAGTAACTATATTTATAGAATTTTCGTATTATAGTAAAATTCACCTCAGAGTGAGGCGGAAGTTGAAGCCTACCGAGGGTCAGCACGGTCGACTGGTTTCCGCTCCACTTCTACCTGAATTTTAATTTTTTATAGTAGCGTTATGCAAACTTTTTTTATAACAAGAAAATATAAAAATAAATCACATAACGTTGTGTATCACGATCGTCTGTTTATTTTGATTCCAAATTTGAAGTAAATCGGTAAATGTTGAGTAATTAAAAACACCTTCAATAGTTCTTAGTTACATTAAAAGCTATGCCATTTAATTACTCAACATTTACCGATTTACTTCAAATTTGGTATCAAAATAAACAGACGATCGTGATACACAACGTTATGTGATTTATTTTTATATTTTCTTGTTATAAAAAAAGTTTGTATAACGCTACTATAAAAAATTAAAATTCAGGTAGAAGTGGAGCGGAAACCAGTCGACCGTGTTGACCCTCGGTAGGCTTCAACTTCCGCCTCACTCTGAGGTGAATTTTACTATAAAATGAAACTTTTTGAGGTTTTATCTAATCAAATTAATGTGTTCTATTATTCTGCGCATTTTGTTTTTTACACGACTCGCTCGGTTCCCCCAAAATCGTAAAACGTTTCCACTTGGGGGATTTTAGCGTGGAGGCGTCTTTTGATCCGAGGCCGACGGCCGAGTTTGTACGCTGCGAGCGAAGCGAAGCAGTCCAACCTGAGACCTGAACGATATGCAAAGCACGAGTCGAAGATGGAGGCTTAGCTACAAACAAATTCTACTAATCTATTTCGTACATAGAGGCAGCTATTCAGCGCCTTCGTGAGTAGATCAACTTTCCAATTTCTTGGTTGGCACTCTAAACATTTAATTTTCTAAACCCGCTAAACTTACGCCAGCGGTTCGGCTGCGTGGTCGAATTTTCTTGAAAATAAAATAAACAGTTGACTTTGGTTTTGGTAGAAAAACGGTACAAGTATACAAAATCATACTAACGCCTGCAATGTTAAAATACCAGCGACTGAATCATTTCTCAATGAATTAGTTCTTCGTCAAAACCCTGACCTCCTTACACTCGTATCAGGGGGTCACCAAGACTATTACGTTACTTTTTTACATAAATATCTATTGAATATATAAATAGCCGGGACGTTGATACCAAATATGTACTAAATTATCGTTTTACATTCTCTCGCCTAAAACCGCCACGGCCGTTCCACAATAATAAAAACAAACAACAGTTAAATACACCAGTTGTTGTCAGTCACGTGACACCTGTAACGCAAACACAACAATGGCGCCAAACCGGTTCGATAAACTTGTTGAAAAAAAAAACAGCGCCGATATTTTCTCCGCCGAGGCCCCAAAGTCTTGGTTTAATTTTTCCGCCAACAGTGAATCATTTCACCGGGCATTACCTTTTATAGGATCAGTCTGCCGAGTGCCGAGGCAACAGCCAGCTAATGGCCGTGAGTCATACTCGACACCGTTTCACCGTCTCGCTGGACCAGCTCAGTTCAACGTCTTCTTCGCTGCAGCCGACATTTTGTTTTGCTGCCGCACGAATTATACACATTTTAACCGTGTTTATTTTTTTTGCCTCGTGGTTTGCTTCTAACTGAATTGTGCGCGCGGAGTTACTGGAAGCGTTTCCTCGATCACGAATACGACGCGGCGTAAAACTTGTGATGTTATTGTTTCTTTTTGAAATACCGACATTTTTAAACCGTGAATTTCAGTCGCGCTAATTGCTTACTACCGCGTTCAACCTTCTATTCTAAGTATTCTACAGTAGAAATGTGCAAACTTATTTATTTTAATAAACTTCCACCACATAGTCACCACTCCTTTACAGTTTACTAGGCCAAATGTTTGTATAAGGGGGATACCCTCTTTCAACCTCCCCCCCCCCCTCCCGAAATTTAGTAGTACAAATTAATACTAGGTTTAAAAAGTGCAAATTAAATTATAAAATAGACAACACAAATAGGATCCAACAACATACTGTATTTTACATCATTGTGCTTTGCATGCATACTGATATTTAGATTTACTTGATTAAATTACAACGTACAATACATATGGATGCAGTGGGTTACAGCCTTACTCTCTTGTGAGCTTGATCTGATGTATTAAATAAGAAAACTATGAATGTTCAACAAAAATACTTTACTCTAACAAAACACGCAATGCATTGTGTATTGAAAATACTTAAAATACGGGGGTTGGCGTGCGAATCACGCAATGATCTATGAATTGAAAGCACTCCCAATGCGGGGGTTGGCCTGCGAAGCACGTAATGCACTGTGTATTGAAAATACTCCCGATACGGGAGTTGGATTGCGAAGCACGCATTGCATTGTGTATTGAAAATACTCCCAATACGGGGGTAGGCGTGCGAAGCACGCAATGCACTGTATATTGAAAATACTCCCGACACGGGAGTTGGATTGCGAAGCACGCAATGCATTGTGTATTGAAAATACTCCCAGTACGGGAGTTGGCGTGCCAAGCACGCAATGCACTGTATATTGAAAATACGGGGGTTGGCGTTCAATGCACTGTGCGTCGGCCGTTTCTCATAGTGTTTTCAGTGTCAAGCTCACATGTGCGTCCTTAGCAGTGAAAGTGTTAAGCCCCATACACCGGTCAAGCCCCCCCCCCCCCCCTATAAAATGTATCATATGGGCGTCCATGGAGGCTGCTGTACAGCGCCTTCGTAACCAATTTCCCAAATAGTTAGTTGAAACCCTTGAACGTACAATAAACTTAATTTTGAAAATTCGCTCAACTCACGTCAGCTGTTTAGCTGCGAGGTCGAATTATTTGTCATTAAACTAGACTTCTTTACACGTAGTACCCAGATGAGCCATCAATTACGTTCTTAAAATAATAATTAGAATCTATTATGTTTTACTAAAACGTACGTTACGGATTCGTTATTTTCCAACAGATAACATTAGCCTATTTATCGACAACAACACATGCGTTGTTCATGAATAGTCAGCTGATTTTATTAAAAAGCATAATCCCGATTCTTTGCATACTATATTGGCAGCTGATTCTTCGCATTAAAATATTATAAACTTGCCATTTTACAAGTAACAACAGCCTGGGAAAGTACCCATCTAATCAAAGAACTTTGCCCACGTTATAAATAAAATGACAAAAATAATAATAAAATTAAAGTATAAAAATGAATATTAAGAAAAAATAGAACAAAGTTCTGTATTACTAAAAAATTATGTAGACTACTTACCTACCTACGTACTTGACATGATAGCATGAGAGGGGGTACGCTTTTCCATAGTTGGCCGGCCTGCAAACAAACCAATACCCACAATTTTAAAATCAATTAAGAAATAATGTTTTTAATTTTCGTTTTTTTTTTATTAATCTGATAAAGAAATATTGACGAAGTGCGTTGTGCATAAATAAATTTAAAATTAGTTTATCTAAAACACGTTACATATAGGCGTAAATAGATTTGTTTAGTTTTACCATTGTTCATGCACTGATGGTACATTAAACAGATGTTTACTCCAATACCTGTAATTTTTCTGTGTATCCTATTTTTCAGTGGCATTTCCTAAGCCATAGAACTATTTCCTGGTATTGCCTAACAACAATACAGATTCATAAATAATGGTGCAGAAAGAAATTACGTTTTGTGTTTTTAGCCGATAACTCTTTTGAGCTAGGGACATTTTTTTTAATACGATTTGTTTGTTATTAAAAACAATACTTGTTTTCCGGTCAGCGGTCTTAGAGATATTTGACGTTCAAAATTTTAAAATCCGCCATTTTTAAAGTACAAAAAAGAACGATCCGGTTTTTTGTACAAGGGTGAAAGGTTACATAAGAAATAGGTACACCAAATTTGAGGTCGACATCTTTTCTATTTCCAAAGATATTAAGTGTTTAGTGAAAAATAGCAAATGACGGATAATTCTAAATCTAAAATTTCCCAACAATTTTGACCATAGACTACTGTATTTCCTAACTTTTGTATTAGGGGTTCCTACGAGCAGAAGGGGCTCTGGGTTAGGCCTATATTGCGTGGAATAAATCCCAGTAGACATGGGACCCTGGAGCCTCACTCTCGGATTTTTTTTTTTTTTAAATGGTCTTCTCTAACATTTGCACGTGCTATATTGAGTCTTTAAGAAGTTTTAAAAGAATTTCGATAAGTTTATCACATTATTGAAAAATTCCCCCTACTTTTCCCCAATATTTCCCGCAAACCTAAAAATTTCCGATTTTAGGAAAAATCCAATCTGGCAACACTGGTGAGTCAGTGACAGCCAGTGTTGCCACAACAACAAGAGTTGGGACTAAATTTCCCAAAACATCATAAGAAGACAATGCATTTATTTTGGTACAGAAATATTTTTTGTTTACCCCCAACTTTTTTGGATTGGAAATCATAGCTTGAGTGTTATTTGTGAATGTTGATAATTACAACAAAAAAAACTTTCGAAACCCAAAGGTGGAATTTTTTAGTTCTTTTGCGTGCAATTTATTCCCACCAACAAAATTTCACATTTTTTCAAAATCTTAAATTTAGCTCCTACCAACTTTTTGGTTTTATTATTATAAGGGGGTGACGCCCCCATCCCCCTAGCGACGTCCCTGAAACCCAGCAACAATGTCCCGGCACCATAAACACTACGGAGACAGCCGAGTCGGGTCTACCGATGAATGAGGAAGGGTAACAGGTCCAATGTTTATAAGAAGCGACTGTCCAATGTTTGCCTATTCCGACAGTTTTAGATAAGTAGGTCTATGGCTAGATTACATGTTATCATTTCTAAACAAACAGAGCTTGGCGTCGCTTTAGGTGGCTCCTCTCTTGGAAGGCCTACTTGACTCTGGGATTATAAGCCTAGCAATTAGCGTTGTAAGTTGTAAAAAGTAGGCTTAGGTAATTTATGATAATGGGTTTTGGAGACTCCCGGAGCGCCGAAGCGCTTCTTGAACCCGCGTTCGGGTGTCGGGCTCCAAATTAGTGCGCTGATTTGTTTTTTCTCCATTTTTGTCGGTTTAACGTAATTAAGTTTAGGGTAGTAATTTTAGTTTAATAACTAAACGTTAGAAAATGTTTTGTCTTCTTAATTTCTTTCCGGCGAATGTTCTTGTTTGTTTTTATGTTGTTAGTCGTCTTGTAAAAACCTGACAATAGGTTCCGTGTAGTGTGTCCGTTTACCACAAAGCTACCGAGTGTCTGAGTTGCTCTAACCACTAAGCCGTTCTAATCGTCCCAGGACTGCGCATTAAATATTTATAAAATAATTCGACCACGCGGCTGAACCGCTGACGTGAGTTGAGCAAATTTCCAAAATTAAGTTTACATGTTTTAGGGTTTCAACCAATTGTTTGGGAAATTGATCTATTCACGAAAGCGCTGAATAGCTGCCAAAATATATTAGTAGAATCTGTTTGCACCAGCTTCGACTCACGCTCTACTTCGTTCCTCTCGCAGCGAAAAAACTCGCTTAGCTCGCAGTGTACACACTGTATACGCTCAATAAATACTCAACTAATTTCACTAAAACTTTCACAATTTACACATATTAGTACCAGGATTGTTTAGAAATTGTGGTCACTACAATGAAAGAGATTAAAATTGGGTAGCTACCCCTATATTATAAAAATAAATTGCATCACTGCCCTACAAGCTATAAAGCTGAATTTCTGTAATATCATTCTTAAATGATCTAAAAACCATTTGCAATTCGATTAGTTAAGTCAAAGTAATGAAATGTGGATAACTACCCTTAAAATTAAGTAATAATTATAATGGGATAGAAATTACGACATATAAAAGAAATTACGTTGACATTAAACACCCCTAGGCCTATGTTTGATACGAGCTCTACCACCTTTTCTGATCATAAGAATCTTATTTTAACCATAAGTCACTTAAAAATTAATTTTCACTACTCTCGCTAAATTACGTTTGTTAATTTAATCAGTAATCAGTTAATTTAAGTCCAATCTACTTTAATAAAGCTAGACGGTACCGGTAACACTGATTCACTGACATTAATTATCAGGCACTTCCTGTAATCGTACCCCCCTCGACCTCATACTTGCATTAAAGCTCTCGACGAGAAACTTTGTGGAAAATTGCCAGAATTTGACATTTATTAATTTTGGAAGCACCTTTTGGGCGGGAAATTTTTTTTAGATTTTTTCAATTTCTTCATTTTTCCAGTTTGAGCGCATTTAGTAAGAAAACGGTAAGAGATAGCAAAAAATGTTAAATACAAAAGTTGAGATTTTCCGTCAGATTCAAGATCCAATCATCCATTTAGCCACTATTCATCCGAGAAAGGAGGCTCCGCCCAAAGTCCTTAAAGCTAGACGATTTCACCGATTCACTGACATTAATTATTAGGCACTTCCCATAATCGTACCAACCTCGACCTCATACTTGAATTAAAGCTCTCGACGAGAAACTTTTGGGAATATTGCCAGAATTTAACATTTGTTAATTTTGGAAGCACCTTTTGGGCGGGAAAGATTTTTCGATTTTTTTCAATTTCTTCATTTTCCCACTTTGAGCGCATTTAGTAAGAAAACGGTAAGAGATAGCAAAAAATGTTAAATACAAAAGTTGTAGAAAATTATATTTCAAAGAAGAGATTTTCCGTCAGATTCAAGATCCAATCATCCCTTTTGCCGCTATTAACCCGAGAAGGAGCTCCGGCAAACAATCCTTCAAATTTCCCATGTTAATCTTATAGAGATAATGTTTAATGAGCTTGAGTCAGCTGCCAAATAAAACAGCTGATTTGTGCTCGGTCACCTATGTACAAACGAGCCAAAGATTAACGAGATTCTTTAGCGAATTTTCCAACTGTGAGCGAAGCGAAGCAGCCATCTGAGGCCGAAGGCCGAGGCGGGGTTGGGACGCGAAGCGTCCAGAGGCAGAGCTCCTAGTTATATATATAAATACTAAAACCAGGCAATAGCGAATCATTGCCGGATCCACTAGTAATATATACAGTAAAAAAATATCTTGTCGTTTGTAGACCTTATAATTACGAAACTAATTTATTCACACAAAATCGACTCCAATATCCCACACATAGCCTGTACCGTGTTAAATGTCCGTTCATTTACTATTTCCCCATTAAGCATTAATCGCAAACGACCGGTTAAATGCAATAGACTACCAGTTCCATTATACCCGTGGGATTTCTACAGACTTGACTAGGTCTATAGACATTCTTTCACTTATTGGCAACGCCTAGACCTTTCACATGTAGCCTAGACTGCAAGGCGGCAGTCGTATAGTACGGCATTCACCATTGAAAACTTTTAACATAACCTAGTTCGGATTAAATTATTCAACGCGTAATTCGTTCGGAGAAAAGTATTTTTCACCACGCAATTAGCATAAACCAACGATTTTTGAATTCTTATAGTTTTAGTAAATAAGGTAAAATCCATTAGGCTACTATGAAATGCACTACAAATTCAAATGTAGGTCTTTATTAAAATAAAGTCAGATGATTGCTAACTTATTTAATGTAAACTGATATTCGTAGGCCTATCCACTAAAATGATATTAATTAGCATTATTGAAGCATATTATCGCTATCGCCATTTTGAAATGGTTAAGAGCCACATTTAAATTTGTAACGCATTTCAGAGCAATTGATTGTATCGTATTTATTAATACTACTAGGGGAAACCCTTGCGTGCTCCGCACGCCAAACCTGTTTTAACCTTCTATACACATAATCGTGTTATGTTTTCTTTATAATAAAGGCGTAGGATTAACAATAACCCCAAAGATGGTAAATAATGTTAAATGTTCAAATCAAATTATTCCGTATTTGTTATAACAGCAGTTACAATAAAGGTTAAAAGAACCAGCAAGGCTCAGGTTTACACTTTAATAAAAACCCTAACCTAAAAGTTAGAAATACAAATAATTGCTTCAAGTTTGAAGTCAGCTGTTATAAAAAATGTTTTTTTATCAAAATGAATTATATCCTCAAGGATAGTGTAGATTTTTATTAGTAAAACTATTTTTTCAATCGGTTCAGCAGTTCCAGAGATTACCCCCCACATACAAACAAACAAATTTTACCTCTTTATAATATTAGTAGGCCTATAGATTAGAATTCAAAACATATTGGTTTTAGTCTTGTTTTAGATGATGTAGACAATTACCAGGAAATTATGTTTTCATTTTTTTGTCGATAAACTTGGTCGTATCCTTGACCTACAGAAACGACAAAAACCATTTTGCCTGTCGTTAAAAAAGAAAAATATTTTTTCACTTGTATTTTTTTTTTTTTAATTATAAAAATGAATTCTTTGTATTTGGTACATTTGTAAATCGTAACATACAAAATGCTTGCACCAAATTTGAACTCCATATCTTACCTATTTCTGGAGTTACAGTACATATTTTGTAAAAAAAACAAAATGATGGATTGCTACTAAACTAAGCCGAATTTGAAAAAAACCTACTGAACATTTTAAATTTATTTCAATTTATACAATCCAGTCCTATATATCCCGTTTAGTTCTTTTATAACAAGCCTGTAGAGACCAAACGAATCACTTTAGACACTTTGTTTCTGACACCATACTTTTTTGAACCTGAAGAATCTGAGAAAAATATTGTTTGAAGTGAAACTTCTTTAGGCGCCGCGATAGGGCAGGACGAAAAGAAATTTACCTTAATCAGACCAAAGTGAAACGCTTCCCCTTCTCCAATTTCAATACGCGCATGCTCAGAGCGTACTGTGTTAATACGTAGCATAGGGAACTAGTAGGCATTTATACTGTACCTAGGTACGTTTTAAAATGCATTTCATTTTTGTTGAAATATTGAAGGGCACACTTAACAGTTTGGTTAGGTTAAATACAAGCGTAAAGGGGGGGGGGGCTAAGAGTTCAGCCCCACTCTCTTACTCCCCAGACTCTTTGTCCGCCTTTACGAAATATTTTTGTGCTAGACCCGTCATTCGAGTGTATCATATTTATTTCAAAATAGCAACAAAATAGATTTTTATGTTTTATATAACGCTTTTTTGTATATAATGGACGCGCAAGCGAAAATAAACATTTTTTATGGGAACAGCGATAACTCATATGGTAAGGAGGCGTTTCTATACGAACCGGTTCGGCTGTCGTAGGTTCGAATCTAACTATGAATATTGTCTCTTTCCATTTCTCATATGACTCTACGTCTACCTTAATCCTACGGCCACAAATTGAGGACATTAACAGCAAACACCCAAGAAATACTTTTCGCGTTTCGGATTTTATCTTTCATCATCAAGGAGATTCTGTTTTACAATATACTTGTCACAAAAGGTGCGCACACGATATTCCCGTGTGACGTTGCAACAAATGTTTTCTTAACGTTCTAGCGCCCGGTTCCTTTACCTTGCAACAAATAATAATAGTTATTTAAATATTTCCTCGAGTAAAATCAGTCTCCCGAAAGATGGCATCACAGTAGAAACCAGCTTCCGTTCCAATATATTTCGGTTTCCCGAATGGTAGCCGCTGCATATAGAAGTGTATTTAAAAACTCGTTTCACATCCCAGTATTGTGCGTTGTCATGTTCACAAATTGC
>JAGFPH010017681.1:0-17315 GCA_018207615.1 Philaenus spumarius | reverse complement strand
CTTTTATTTCACGAAAGTGAATTATTACTTGTATTTTCAATTAGTTTAGTACTTATTGTTCACCGGCTGCCAGTCAATCGTCTTCGTTACGGTATCTGTGCTGAATAAATTAAATCAATTAAAAATCAAGAATTCAGAGCGTCTTCTTGTTCAACCGCTAAATCTACAGACTGGTAAATCACAGACTATCTGGATGTTGCAGATCGCTCAGATACGTCCTTAATATGTGAACGTGAACGAATAGATCCGGATGGATTTGATCAGCTTAAGTCTTTAAATATTTCCTTAAATTAATAAGTGCCAAATTTCAGCTCTCTAGCTTTAGGCAAAGGATACCAATTAATATTTATTGTTATTATTGGTTGTTATCACATTTTCACCCCTTCGCAGCACGTAAGAAAATGAAAAACTGGTTTATTTTTTATATGTATGTTGTAAGAAATAAATGTACCAAATTTTAGCTTTCTAGTTTTGAGGAAAGTTTAAAAATTAATATTAATTGTTTTAAAGGTTGTTACTACATTTCCACCCCTTCGCAGAAAGTGACAAAATGTAAATAAATGTTCAAGAAATAAATGTTCAAAATTTCAGCTTTCTTGCTGTAAGGAAAGTATAACAAACATTATTTATTGTTTTAAGGGTTATTTCTACCCTTAAAGGCCAAATATTTTAAAATCCTCTCTTAGTGCGCCTCTAGCCCCTATGAGCAATTTGTGTACCAAGTTTCACGTTTCTAGGAGGTATTAAATTAAGATTTATAGTTTTAGGCGTAGTAACTACATTTTCACCCCTTAGCAGAACGTGTCAAAATGTGAAAGTGGTTTATTTTTTATACGTATCTTGTAATAAATAAATGTACAAAATTTCAGCTCCCTAGCTTTAAGGAAAGTATACAAATTATTATTTATTGTTTTAGGGGTTGTTATCACATTTTCACCCCTATCAGCACGGAACGAAATGTGAAACTGGTTTACTTTATATATTATGTATCTTGTAAGAAATAAATGTACAAATTTCGGCTTTCTAGCTTTAAGGAAAGTATAACAAACAATGTTTATTGTTTTAGGGGATGTTTCAACCCTTAAAGGCAAAATATTGTAAAATCCTTTCTTAGTGCCCCTGAAGCGCCTATGAGGAATATGTGTACCAAATTTCACGTTCCTAGGTGGTACGGTTTTGGAGATATTGTGATTTTGAGTGAGTTAGTGGGTTTTGGATTGTATAGTCTTATACTTACATAGATACAATATTGCATAAATCTTGTAAAATTAAAGTAAAGTAACTCATATTTTTTACGGTTATCTATACTACGCAAGGGGCTCAGCTTCTGCTCGCTTCGCTCTCCTACCCCGGCGGCGATCAATGGAAAGCCAACGCAAACCGATTATTGTATACTCTGAAATTTTCACGAAAATGCCGATTGAGCGTTGATATATACATTGAAATAAACAAAACCGACTTCAATAATTCGAGTTGCGGATTTCGTTGTAATTTCGCTATTAAAATTTAAATAATCAACATTGTAAACAAACTTTGATATTACCAACTAAAGGAAACAATATAATATGTAACACCAGAAGTTTGACTTGTAATACAGCAAGCCTTTTGTTTTCTTTACCTAATATAAAAAAAACTGTTAGTTGTAAATAATAACTAACGGATCCCAAATTGTGGATTAGTTCGTTGTAGGCTTTACCTAAAATTGTGTCGAGTTTTGATTAAAATCAGTAGTTTTATTTAGAATATTTAACAACAGATGGTTGAATTCAATGTTAATACTGTGAGCATTTTTCGTTGAATTTTGTGTGGATTAGCGTTTAGTTTGTTAATCTAACCTAAAAAGCTGTTGGTTGTGAAGAATAATAAACTAATTCTAAACTTGCTAAGTTGGTTGGTATTGTAATGAACGTAAACTGACATGTGTTGCTGAGCTTTTGATCCGAGAACAGCTGTTTTATCGGAATTTTTTCTCTTTAAAATAAAACTTTTGACAAATCCTCTCTTATCCTATGACTCAGTCTGTTTATGAGACCTTTAAATTTTCTTATTTGTTTCTTGAGAAGTATTTGCTAAATTTTGATTCTCAGTCGGTCAGGTTGTCATTCAGTCAGGAAAAAGCCTCTTATATACTAGGTGTCTAAAAAGTCCCCCCCCCCCCCCCCCCCCCCCCGGAACAAGTAGAAATAAATCAAAGAGCTTCGGGGTACCTCTATATGACACTGGGAGATACGTTTTAGGGGTCGAGAGGGTAATTCAAAAAACATAAACACAAAACCCCTTTCAAGTGATACATTATTTTAAAGAGCTCGATAGATGAAGAAGAATGGCACACATTAGAGGTCACGTCTTAACCCTATCGAAAATGGCGGCCAGTTAAAGTTGAAAAAAAAGTTGCTAATTTAAAAAATTTCGTATAATCTATATCTGTACTAATATTATAAACAGGTAAAGTTTGGTTTTTTGTTGGTTTGTATGTAGGGGGTAATCTCTGGCATTACTCAACCGATTGAAAAAATAGTTTTACTAATAAAAAGCTACACTATTCCTGAGTAACATAGGCTATAATTCATTTCGATAAAAACCTTTTTTTATTTCAATATTTGTAAATTTAGTCGGAAAAAAATTCTTAGGTTAGGCCTAGAATAATAAACCAACACATGTATTTACATTTATTACCATAGCAACCAATTGAATAAAATAACAGATAATATAGGGGCCTATAGCTGTTTGCTCCAATATTTCCATTAACAGCTGATTTCAAAATTTGAAGCAATTATTTTTGTATTTTGAGCGTTTAGGTTAGGGTTTTAAAGTGTAAACCTGAGCCTTGCTGGTTCTTTTAACCATTATTATAACTGCTGTTATAAAATATAAGAAATAATTTAATTGGAACATTTAACATTATTTACCATTTTAGTTTTGAGGTTATTATTAATCCTACACGTTTATTATAAACAAAACATAACATATGTTTTTAGAAGGTGCCATTGGGGGTTGGCGTGCGGAGCACGCAGGGGTCTCCCCTAGTGTATAATAATGTAAGTGTGGCCCAGAAGTCACAATGTACGTAACTATTCTTCATTAACACATAATTACTAATTGGTCATCATTGTTTGCTAAATAAGCTAGATTCAGAATGCAATTTGTGAATGAAGTGCACACCTTGAGTGAAGTCTACGTGCCTAATTTGAGTTAGTTTCTGAAATGGAGCAAGCTTCTTCGGCATTTCCGGTGGGGTTCAATAGATGGGATGCAAATCGGCAATCTCTTATTAAGAGACTCTTGAGAGAACTGGTCCCTCTCTAAACCCGAGAATGGCCGATGGCGAAACCAATGTAAACAGATTAAGGGTCTGCTCCAGTAAACGAGAAAGCAACCAGAAACGCAACCACTTCTCACTGTATCCCTATCTAAACAGTGCAATTTCTTGCAGCTGAGCGCTTTGACAATTCCTCATTTCAAACCATTTTATAAGTCTATCTTTTGTAATTGAGTGTTGAAAAAAAACTGAATATTCTTTATAAAATTTCTGATCCGGCTTGCAAATTATTTTTCATTATTAATTTTTTATTGTTAAGGAAAAAAATTCAAACTTTGTACTTACAAAATGTCAATTATATAACAAATCAAAAGCATTTAAAAAAATGTAAATTGCAAAACGGATGCGTTTTGTGATTGTGCTTAAAATGAGACCTTGCAAACAATTGTATGATAAAAAGTAAACGAAATAAATGGTTTGAAATTTAACATTGCTCTTATGAGATACAAAACCAAAGATGGCTGCCCCTACAGCAGGCCCTTAAGGCTCGATAGGAGTGAGAACATTTTTCTGGTTGACTGTAGCTCTTTGAACTGCAGAGCTGTTACACTACTACACTCGATTGTTGTATGGAAGTATTGTATCTTTTGGATATCAGTCAGTCAGATGTGTGTATCTGATTATAACGGTTATTTTGTAAATTTTAAGTTGACCTAAGCTATAAAGGCGTGTAATTGACCTTATACAATGTCTGAATAGCTCACAAGTCGAACATGCCACACAATACTTATCTGTGTGTACGAATGTTCGTGTACAAATTATGCCATTATATATTCCCAAGAACAGAAGAGAATAGGAAATGCAAAATCGTGTTGAAAAAATGCTTTAATTGGTCACACGATGTCGCGTGAGAGGACCTTGTCCCACACCAGCTGTGTTTCTTTTTTATAATAAGGATACGAAGTATATAAATAAAATTATATTGAGTCAAGAAATCAATGTTTATGTATCACGATTGAAATAATTCGAACACGAAGCTGAACCACTGTTATGAGCTGGGAATTTCCAAAATTGGGTTTGTATGTTTTAGGGTTTCAAGGAACTATTAAGAGAAATTGGTCTACCCACGAAGGCGCTGCAGAGCTGATTGCGTGTACGAAATATATTAGTAGAATTTGTTCGCATCTCAGCCTCCAGTTTCAACCGACGCTTCGTTCCACTCTCACTTTGCAAGTTTGCACCTTGACCCTGCGGCCTCGTTTTATGAACTGCTTTAACCCTTTGATTACCGACGGTACTTTTAAGTACCACCCAATTCAACTGTCTTTATAAAAGGTAACAGTGGCTTTATCTACAAAAGTTGAGGCCTGGAGGTACTTTAGAGTGCCATTGAAGTTCTGTAAAACATCAGGTCTACAAATAGTTTCAACAAATGCCACCAGAAAGCAGGACTTGCTTGGCTAGTGCTTGCTTTCAATTGGCAATTTATATGGTGTGATTTCCCCAATTTTTTAAAACATGTTATACTCTTTCATTTGTCAGTATTTTGTATTAAAAGGGTAGCATATTTCTTTAAATTAATTACTTAACTTAATAAGAACTGATCTAAGTTATTATTATATACCTCTCACGAATAAAGATTATACAGATTCAAACTTAAGAGCAACCAAGCAAACTTCCTATAACCACTTATAAAACCAGTAAAAAAGTGTTTTTTTTTTTACTAAACAACCTTAGTTAATCACAAAAATAAAGAAATATATTTTTTTTCAATTTTATCCCTTTTTGGTCCTCAAACGGTTAACTCGACTATCATCCTCAGATCAGAAGATACCCCCACGGTAAAATTCCTTGTACGGTTTTGAGCTGGGTACTTGCAGGCTAATTTACGTTTTGATCGATTTTGGGGGAACCAAGCGAGCTATAAGGTCGTGTAAAAACAAAATATATGCAGAATAATATCCTACACTTAATTTTGTAAAGAAACTCTAAAAGTTTCATGCTGGTACAAAAAATGGTTAAAAAATTAGGTGTGCTAAAGACCACACGCGTTGGAAGTGATAACTTGATTATCGATTTATATTTTTAACAGTATTAATCTTGGAGGAGGATAAGGGACAACAAATTATACAAATCAATATATTGTCAAAAAATATTATATCATGTTTTGAAATGGCCACAATTAATTATTTAAATAACAAATTTAACTCCTAAAAATTGTAAGTAAGTAATTTAAGTATATTTTCAGTTATCAGTAAATCTGCAGACATTATATTTATGATATTTTCTCACATTATATATTTCAAATTTGCATTCCATTTTAAGCGTGTATATAATCTAATTATATTAAATTATAAAAATAATAATATTTAAATTGACCATATTCCATTTGTTTGATTCAAAATTGAGTAAAGTCTTTAGCTTTGACAAAAAAAAAGAAGATTATATGGTTTTAAATTGCCTAAAGTTTATAAGAAATTGTAGAAACTTTAAACAAAATTTTAAATTATTATTTTTTTGAAATCATTAGTTATGTTAAAAAAATCATTTTTTCAAAAAAATAATATGATTTTCTTTCTGTCTGTCAGATTTAAAAATGCTTAATCAAAGGTTATACATTTTTCATTTAAAAAAGTTATAGAAAAGTTACGGAAAAATCCTCAAATAATAATATGTATAAAATTGTAACAGTCAATGTACTTACCGGTACCGACTTTCTGTATTAACGAATCCAACAAAGAAAATTCCACACTCTTATCTACATCATGAGTCACTATAGTAAATGGCGTGAAAAGAGGTGACGAAATATTTATAACAAAAATTTTAGTACTACTAAAAAATAACACAATGATTTTAAGTTATATTTTAGACTTATTCAAATTAACTTTTAATATATTCAAATGACACTAAAAGTATTCAAACGGCCAAATAAAAACCGTTAAAACTCTCACCGATACACTCGAAGTTACGATGAGTAAACAGCCTGTGGGCTAGTAGTTCTTAGTAATCCCAGGTAGCAGCACACAACAACGTTCCCCGATGACCGGACCAACACAATATCAAATATTTAAAGCAGAAAACCTTTAGAACACTCTTCGATTAACACTATACTCACACATTAAGCTGTTTAGAACAGATGCTACACTTTGATCTTAGCCAAGAGACCGAGAAGCGATACTATTACAAGGCACTTTGAGTAACCAGTTAAAACGTGCCTAGTCTGTAATAGCGCCAAATTTATATACACTATAGTTTTTTATACCGGTTGCAGTAAGAAAGAGTACGGTTTCCCGGTGAATTGCCTTCAGGATTACGTTTGAAACGTTACCAGCTAAATTTTAACACGGAAGCACGCGCTTAGTTGTCTATATATATACTATGTATCGCCTATTCCCTCTCCACGCTCTAACTTGTGTCTACGCAAAAAGTTCGTTACACGAGATTTCAGAAACATAGTGAAGCGAAAGTGCCCAACGGGCCAATAGAAATTATCACTTCAAAAAAATGTAAATTGTGTGCTTAAGACCACACGGTAGAAGTGTAAACTTTTTTAACACAACTTACGAAATGAGGAAGCACTATGTTCATTTCAGAGGTGTTATCACCAATTAAACAACACATTGTGTTAACAATAACGGGTTAAGTCTATGACGTAGGATGATCTGTTACACTTATATACCCAACTCACATATACTAAACTACCAATGAGTTCGTGGCCTAACCGGCTAAGGCGTAAGTCTATGGTGATGGACTCTGCAGGTTCGAATCTCGGCAAGACCAAAACTTTTTTTCAAACTGACCGAATAGAGCGTTTCGTAAAAGGCATGAGGAAATGTGTGACAGTAAAATCCGATTCACCGCCAGCAAACGTAGCTCCGAGGTGCGCCTATATAAGTTTACACTTCAGAAATAGTTCCTTCTGGTCGAAAAATGTGCTTCGGGTTGTTAGATTGTTTTGCTAACGAAATCGTTCAAGCGACTTATGTACCAATTTTTGACAAAATCGGCCTTGAAATGCGGCCATCAGAGTGCGAACTCGGAGATATATACAATTTTTAATTACACCCAAAAACGAGTTCTGTTGGCTATGATCGGTGCTAATATACTACTCCCGACCTTAGGTCTCACCATAAGGGTCACTGCAATCGTTCATCTTTCCTATGAAAATTCACAAATAAAACATTTTTTAGTTAATCCATCTCTGCATATAAATATTAGGCTATTGTAAAAGTAACTATCGACTAAGTTTTTTTGACCTAAAACACGTTTACCAATAGTACAATAACGTTGTATGTTAGTCGTAAATAAAAAGACAAACTTGGTAATGCTGTATCTCCTCGATACATTGCGGACAATAGATCAATGTCACAAAGGTGTAAGTTAATGTTGATAAAGTGGTTTACTTTTGTAAGTCCTAATTTAAAGTAAAACTTTTGTTCACGGCGATGCTTCGCTATTGTTTGATTTCAGTAGATAAATAAATATTTAAATTAAACTAAGAAACACAATTAAATTACGAACCACTCTCATGAAATTTCTGTGGTTTTTACGATCCAAATTTCCGACCAATGGTACATGTTGTCTTCTTCTTTTTTAGGATATTTTGTTTTTTTTATCTAATTATCTCACTAAATCTACAGAAAAATATGTACCATAAACATTACTCAGTGAAATGAAAAGAAAAATTTTCTATATATATAAAAGCGAAATACCACTTACTCACTCACTGACTCACTTATCACGATTTCTCAAAAACTACCTAACGGATTGAAATGAAATTTGGTATGTAGCTTTCTCTAGGGCCATAGGTGCTTACTAAGACAGGGTTTGAAAAAATTCGGAATTTTAGGGAGGTGTTTGGGGCGGATCAAATTGATTAAATCACGATTTCTTCAAAACTACTGAACGGATTGGAATGAAATTTTGTATGTAGCTTCCTCTAAAACCATAATTGTTCACTAAAAAAGGGTTTAAAAAATTGGAAATTTTAGGGGGGTTTGGGTGTTAAAAATGACTAAATCACGATTTCCCCAAAATTACCGAACAGATTGGAATGAAATTTGGTATGTAGCTTCCTCTAGGGCCATAGGCGCTCGTTAAGAAAGGATATGAATAATTTCGAAATTTTAGGAGGGTTTTTTTGGGGGGATCAAAGTTACTAAAATCATAATTTCATATCTTTTATTATTATGACAATAGTGCTTCTATTATTTAAGATCTATATATATAAAAGCCAAATACCACTCACTGACTGAACACTTAAAAAGAATACAATTACCTTAAAAATACTGAAAATACCAACCACCACGGGCAACACTGTACGGGTCAGCAGTCTATCTATATAACTAAAAAGGGAATGTCCGTCTGTGATTTCAAAATATAAGTTTTTTTTTTTAGATCATAAGGTTATTCACACATTACAAAAACCTAAACACACATTTATACATTTTTTGTCTTTTTTTTTATACTATCTGTTTGCTTGGCCGCGCTAATCTCCGTAAGGAATAAACCCATTTTGACGAAACTTTTATTACCATATAGAGGACTTTTCAGACGATATTTTAGGCTACATTTTATTAAAAAAAAAAAAAAATTGCGTAAAAAAATGTAATAAGGTCTACTTATAAAGTAAACTGAAGTAGATGCGAACTTATTTTACAATAACTGGGAGCGTAGCTCAGATGGTAGACCACTCGCTGAGCATGTCAGAGGTACCGGGATCGGTGGCCGGCGCCTCCAGAAGTGTTTTTTCCATTTTTGTTTTAAGAACTTGTCAACACAAAATGTTATTGATCTATGATTTTTTTACAAGATTTTCTATTATAGGTTTAATTAATTATTATAGAGTCAAATCCTCACAAATTGACTAATCCTTAATCAGCTTTCAAATCATAAAAACTATTGTAATCACATTCTGCCAGTGCTTTATACAAGAATACATTAATTACACAGCCATATTAAATTTAATTATTTTTTTTAAATGTTAATAACGTTGTAATGTTTATTACATATTTCGATGCGTTATTATTAGCATTTTTTCCACGTTTTTGAATTGATAACTTCTATTTCGCTTCACTATGTTTCTGAAATCTCGCGTCACGCAAACTTTTTGCGTAGACACAAGTCAGAGCGTGAAGAGGGAATAGGCGATACATGGTATATATAGACAAGTAAGCGTGTGAAGAGGAAATAGACGATACATAGTATATAATAATCCGTTCTTATAATTAATTATTATTATATATATTATTATTAATAATTTATTATAGTAAGTATGCGAAAATAGTGACCATTATAATGTAAACATTATTTATTTAGTAACTAATGATTTTGAGTGAGTGTATGCACTCTACATAGAATTCTAAAAATAATTCAATATGTAAGGGATAATTATAATAATGATTATATTTGTCCGTTTTAAGTCTTGTATTTTTGTCTAACTGAAATAGGTTTAGACAAAATTTTACATTTTGTACATTTTGACAAAGTAATATTTTACATTGTTTTATTAATATTATATAGGATAATATATTAATAATAATATTAAATATTACCTTTTATTGGTCCGTCTTGTTTTATTATACTTTAACTTATTATTACTCACTAAAATATAAAATTTAGCTTCATATTACAACAATGGTGGTCATACACTTTAATGGAGTATCTATTCCTCACAGAGTAGTTTCTTTTAGGCCAGATGGCCAATGTTTATTCTTCTTTGGCTTTAATTGTACATGGCACGATTCACTGGGGTTTGAGGTGAAGACCAGAGTTATTAGTCATGTTTCAAACAATTGGCGCAGTTTCAAACCATATACTTCAAAAGTAACAGGAGATATTTATTCAACAAAAAAAAGAATATTTCGCGGATATGAGCAAATAGGTAGATTTTGGAATCTCCTGTGAAATTCAAGGAGCATCCGAAATTTTGTTTATTAATTTCAGGTGTACAGAGATGGTTATTTGTTGTGGGCGAGTTTTGTCTAACCGATTGAGGGAGTAGGGAGGCTAAGGTTTACTGGGGAACTGACGAGTGGCCACTTTGATGTTCCCATTCCTCTCACACCTTCTTTACCTGACAACTCAATGGATATTAGTGTGGAGGAAATACAGTCAGCTTCCCAATCGCAGGTTTCAGATGGTGGTCGCCAAATTTCTCAACTTCCAACCCTATAAGAACAGTGTACATCATTATATGATGCAGTTCGGCCACATCCAGAACAAATACTAAAAAACGAGGAAAAAAAGACGAATGACTTTTTCTAATACAAATAGCGTAAAAGCACATAGGCAAGCGGTAAAAAACCGCTGTCTCAAAATACACACGGATTCAGCTAAAATACTTTAAGATGTAACATTTTTTGTAGGTAACTATATTATTGCAATAGCGAACATTGTCCTGTCACCTAATCTATACTTATAAAAGCCAAATACCACTGACTCATTGACTCATCACAGTTTCTCCAAGAGGCCTACAAACATGAAATTTGGCACTAATACTCTTTATAGGCTCTAGACGCGCACTAAGAAAAGGGTTTCCGAAAATTCGAAATTTTAGGGTTGGTTTTGGGGGGTCAAAGTTACTAAATCACGATTTCTGAAAACCTACCTAACGGATTGGAATGAAATTTGGTATGTAGCTTCCTCTAGGGCCATAGATGCTCGCTAAGAGAGGGTTTTAAAAAAAATCGAAATTTTAGGGGGGTTGGGGGGGGGGGGTCAAAGTTACAAAATCACGATTTATCTAAAACTATCGATCGGATTGGAATGAAATTTGGTATGTAGCTTCCTCTAGGTACTCGCTAAGAGAGGGTTTCAAAAATTCGAAATTTTAGGGGAGTTTGGGGGATCAAAGGTACTAAAAAGAAACACAGAACGGATTGGAATGAAATTTATTATGTAGATTCCTTAGGCGCTCGCTAAGAAAGAATTTTAAAAAATCGAAATTTTAGGGGAGGTTTGTTGGGGAGCGGGGGGGGTCAAAGTTACTAAAAATCCCTATAAGAAATACATAGTGTAATGTACCAATCTTACAAAAGAATAATTAAGGGAACGGAAACGATACTGGGCCACATAGATTGGTACTGTTCAAAACTTACCTTAGAATTTAAATATCACCAAAAGTAGGAATATTTCAGCTTATCTCTTACAATGCACAGGATACCTAGAGGTTAGCTCAATAAACCATAGAAATAGATATAATTTTTGGCTTTATTAACCCAAATAAAAAAAGTTTACATGCCCTTAATACAAAAAGAAATTATTAATATGCCCTTAATACAAGAAAAGTTTGAGATTTTAAAAAGAAAACATATATATTTTATTAAATTGAATTTAAAAGCCCTCCCCAAAAATAAAAATCAAAAACCCTCCCTTTTAATAATAATTACAGAATTTATACAGAAAAGATTAACAAGTTACAAAGTTTTAACATGAAATACCATGGATTTGTTTTAAGAATAAATATATATGTCGTTGGCCATTTCTAAAAGGTAATTATAAATAATTGAATAAATAGACAAAATTAATTATGAGACGTCTCTCTATATATATAAAAAAAGGTGTAAAATTTCTAATATGCAGCCCTTAGGGCTAAGGTCCGAAATGTGCTAGCTTGCTCCTCCCAATTATTAAATACTAACATATCCTAAATAATACACATATACAAAATTACTTTTCAAAATACAGCCTATTTAACATTTAACACAAAAGAAAAAGAACAACTGCAGATCGTTCATATTTTAAATTAAATTCTGTCTTTAAATAAAGCACTGTAGATATATTTTATTGTTTTTTTTTTTTGGTCTGTTGAAAGTAGGCCTTTTCAAGGCGTAGCTGTGGTGCAGGTTATGTCATTGTATTTTATAATATTCCCTGGAGTTTAACCAGTATAACTGTATAACATAAATAACAATTCCTTTTTAGAAAACTTGCAGCTAATTTAAATAAGCATAAAATTATAGTTCTTTGAGTTGGCTGTTTTATTAAAATTTGTAGCACAAGGTGACAAATTGCTACTCAGATTGTAATGGTTAATACAACATGTGTAATGTTGTATAAGACTGTCTCTACATGTTAGCTAAGCCACATGGTAACATAAAAAAAATGTTAACGTTTAGTTACATATCAGTAATATTATGCTTATAGCTTATTAAAAGTTTTCAATATTGGTTACACTGTAGAAAACTACACAGTTATAGTTAATTAATACAGAGCAGTTTAGGCCTGTTTTGTTGAAATATGTTTAGGCTTTAGTAATAACCAACATGGTATCGGCTTTATAGTTTTTGTAGGCTGTAAGATTTGCTTTTAAAATTTAGGCTGTAGTAAAAATGAAATACATAGGTTTCTCTATTAAATTGAACAAAATGAGTTAGGAAAGTTATTCATAAACCAAAAGTGGAAATGACCTTATTAAGTTTTACAAGTAAATATTTTATAATTATCAAGGTAAAGCTAAAATATTCATACCTGGTATCCGGAAAGCAAAGGTTTAGAAGAAAATCATGTTATTTAGCGACACACCGTCGTTAAGTCGCGACTAAATTATTTAAAGTGTAACAACATAACTACGATTTTGCAGCGTCTTAAGGGTTTTGTTCGTAACAGGCTATGGCCGACGCTTTTGTACATTCCTATGACCAAGCAAAATTTAACTGACTAGATAAAGAAACAGCTGATCGGTTGTCAGATTACAACGACCTCTGTTCAGTTATGCACGATAAGAAGTAATACCGTACAGAGTCGACGTCTGGCGGAGAAAAGGATAACTATTTGGGAAATGTCGGTAAGGATAAATGATAGCAAGGTTGTAACTAGTTGGTGGGAACGTTACATCTCTCCCCCCCCGAAACGACTGCGTCGGAAAAGAAAAAAAAATTTTAGAACTAATCAGACTAAATCAAGTCAAACAGAGCAAGTCAATTGAAAGAAATTCGCTTGATTACATAAGAAAACACATGAAAATGACTTACAACTAACCATTAATAACCAACTGGTCAATATACCTCCACCGAAATACACAACACTCAAAAACAACAAGAACAAAAATTACATAACTATAAGTGGACTCGCTGTGTCCTTAAAGTAAGATAAGGTGCTCGAAAGCAAACTTATTAATCGTCTAATCTCTAGGATCGGAAGGTGATCAGTCTTCGGACCTTGCAAGATAGACTAAATGATGCATGACATGTCATGTCTAACGACAATATTTATTTGAAAGATTCCGGCGCCGGGAAATATATGTCATGTCAAGGATACATAATAACCTTCGAGATGGCCAATCTCCAGGTTTAATGTCGAGTCCGGTTACACTTGTTTATCAAGTGATGATGTGTAAAGCATTACACAGCAACAAAAACACAAAATAATACCTATAAGAGGTTCAGGTTGGGTAAACGCACTTAGCGCAGTTAGCTGAAACAGGATAGCGATTAGAAAAGTGACTGATGGGGTCTGTAGGTACTAGGTGAGGCTTCAGTTGTTCAACATGGGCCTTTTTGACGAAATTTCTGGAATGCTGGAAAGATAGGGCAACTGTAACTGGGGTGAGAAAATCGATAATACGAAAGGGCCCCGACCACCTGGGCATCAGCTTGGCGGCCCTCTTATCTATTGCGGAGCTCAGATTGTGCGTCTTACACCACACTAGATCGCCAATCTTGAATTGATGAGGTCTACGGTTCTTATTGTAGACGCGCTCAGACTTTTGATGGGCTCGAAGAATGTTGTTTTTGGCATTACGCCAGATTTGATGAGGGTCGGAATGGTCCCTGGGAAGCAGGTCGTCGATATTCCAGGTTAAGCTGAGCGGGGTGTTGGGCATGAAGTTAAAAATGATTTTAAAGGGAGAAGTTTTTAAGGTCTCGTGGGTTGCGAAATTGAAAGCTAATTGTAGCCATGATAAGGATTTGTCCCAAGAAGTTTGGTTGTTGGAATGATAGGCAATTAAGGCGGCTTTAAGGTTTCTGTTCAGACGTTCCGCATTGTTCGGTTGAGGATGATAAGGTGACAAGGTTGCGTGCTTGATACCACGAGTGAAGCAGTAGTTGCGGAACGAATGCGATGTAAAACAGGTAGCGTTGTCAGAGATCAAGATCTTAGGAAAACCAAAATGCTGGAAAATGTTTTGGCTTAAGGCCTTGATGGTGTTGAAAGAGGTGGCGTCTCTGACAGGGCAAAGCCAGGTGAATTTAGAGAACTGGTCCACAGCGACCAGTATCATGGTGTTGCCTTGCGCCGTTCGTGGTAGTTTACCAACGTAGTCTATGTGGATTTTCTCCATAGGACGGGTTGGGACAATCGATGACAAATAGCCTAGTTTGCTATTTTGAGCGGGCTTGCTCACTGCACATGTTGCGCAACTTCTAACCTTCTGGGTGACATCCTTTACGAGTGAAGGCCAGAAGAAAAACTCACTCACTTTAAATTTGGTCTTGAAAATACCTAAGTGACCTCCTACTGGGGAATCGTGATAATAGTTTATGATTAGGTCCACTAGTGATCTGGGTACGCAAATTTTGATAGGGATACCTTTATGATTCTTAAGGCAAAGGGTCCCTTTATTTAGACAATATCTGCTAGAAGATGCACCAGCTTCTAGATCTGAAATAATGGGACTCAAAATGTCATCAGCGCGCTGTTGAGCGCTAATGTCCTGGAAGGCTAAAGGGAAATTAGTTAAAAGGCTATTGCAGACTATGGTGTTCTCAGAAGGAGACGGTTGTTCTGGTTGCTTTTCTAGCTCAAACATCCTAGAAAGTGAATCTGCGATTACATTTTGGGTCCCCCTATTATGTGCCACTTGAAATTTCAAAGAAGTTAATTTGGCTATCCACCGTCCCATTTTGCCTAATTGTCTAGGACGGGCAAGTAGCCATGAAAGGGCCTGGTTATCAGTTTCTAAGAGAAACTCGCGATGCTCGAGGTACTGTCTAAATTTCTCTACTCCAAAGATTACGGCCAGGCATTCTGACTCATACGCAGAAGAGGCTTTTCTTTCCGCAGGTGTTAAGGTGCGGGAAGCATAGGCAATAGGTTGACGAGAACCGTCAATTTCCTGGAGTAGGACTGCTCCTAAAGCACACGAACTCGCGTCCGTTTGAAGGACAAAAGGTTTGTCGAAATTAGCCATACGAAGTACGGGAGGTTGCGCAATGGCATTACGCAGATATTCGAAAGCAAGTTGTTGCTCAGTGTTCCAAACGAACTTTTGTCCTTTCCGCCGGAGCAGATTCAGAGGAGCGGCGTGTTCAGCGAAGTTTGGGATAAACTTAGAAAAAAAAGTGACCATACCAATAAAGCGTGACACATCTTTTGGATTGGTGGGTTTAGGAAAAGTTCTGATGGCCTTGGTTCTCTCTGGGTCGATTTGCACGCCTCTAGCAGAAACTAAATGTCCAAGGAAACTTATCTCTCTTACTGCAAAACGAACCTTATCGGGATTAACCGTAAGTTTCGCTCTTCGCAAGCGAGATAGGACTTCACGCAGATGTTTGATGTGCTCATCCCAAGTCTCAGAATAGATGACTAAGTCATCGAGATAATTGAAAACGAATTTAAATTTGATGTCTGAGAAAACTTGGTCTAGAAGTCGAGTTAGAACTTGAGCGCCAGTACAGAGTCCAAATGGGACTCGTGTAAACTGGTAGAGCATCCAAGGGGTACAAAAACTGGTGAGATGTTTAGAACTCTCGGTGAGTGGAATCTGATGGTAGGCTGAATTGAGGTCAAACACAGTGAAAAACTTGGCTCCCACAAACCAATTGAAGCACTGGTGCAGATTAGGAAGGGGTACGGCTTCGATTACGATATGTTGATTTAGTTTTCGATAATCGATGACCATTCGGGGTTTCTTTTCAGGATGTTGAACAAGAAACGCTGGAGAAGAATAATTGGAAATGCTTTTCTCTACTACTCCTTTTTCAACGAGGTCCTTGATGTGCTCCCTCAAAAATTGCATTTTCGGAGGGGCCAATTGATAGGGCTGGCTTTTCACCGTTATATTGTCTTTCAGCACTATTTCATATTTAATTAGGTCGGTGAGTCCTAATTCAGTAGTAAGGACATCAGGGAAATTTTCTATAAGTCCTGAGATCTCCTTTTGACATTTGTCATCAAGGTGACTCAGTGGATTTTCGGCGACCTGAGTAGCAGAGGATAAAGTAACTGTAGGAGGTAACCTTTTTTGAAAATTTACTAATTGAAAGGGTTTAGCCTTATAAAATTTAAAAGTGAAGGTGCCTTGGAAAAGATCTAAAATGAGTCGACTTTTCAGAAAGAAATCGGACCCTAGGATGAGAGGACACGACAGCTGAGGTGCCACTAAAATTTCAAAATTCCAGCTGCAGTGCTGTATTTTAATATGGACTTTACAAGCTAGATTGATCCCTAGCTTTTCTCCGTTTGCGGTGAGGCACTCCGATTTTACCTCTTGAATTTCTTTAATTACATTTAAAGATTCTAAATGTTTAAAAAGATCAGAAGACATGATGCTCCTGACTGAGCCAGAGTCTAACAAGGCGTTAGTCTTAAAATTTTTAAAATTCACTTCAACAAGAGGTAGAATCTTGTTGCTCAAACCTTTAGATTTTAAAGACTTATATGTTTTTCTCGTGATAGAATTATTAGCTAAGGGAGAAAAACTATTGATCTTATTATTACATTTTTTGAAAGAAGGGCACTCCCAGTTATAGTGACCAGTTGTTCTACAGTTGAGGCACGTGGGCCTTAAGTAAAAGGGTGCAACTAATCCCTGTTTAAAATTTGAAAAGTGACAAGATTTAGTGGGTGTTGAGAGATTACTCTCATGTTTAGAATGTAGTTTGGACCTATACTGATTGTGTATTACCCCAGGTTTAGTATGAAAGGGAACAGATTTATTTAAAAGAGGTGTCTTACGTGGTAAGGTTTTATTTAAGTATGCAGGTTTAAAAAAAGATTGATAGAATTTGATATGACTATAGTCGTTTCTTACTGTAGGAGCTTTGATTGGAAAAACGACTAATTTCCGCCCCTTGAGTCGTTTTTTGGATGAGAAGAAAAATTGTTTTGATAC
>JAGFPH010017680.1:0-10979 GCA_018207615.1 Philaenus spumarius | reverse complement strand
AATATTATTGAACGATGATTACACACAAAATTAAAATAATATAATTACAACCATCCCTTTCAATCTTCCTTTTTAAGATTTTGTTACTGTTTTCAAAGGAGCTTTATAAGTTAGAATGTTAAATACACAAATATTTAAATCTTTGGTAGTTTAGGCTGACAGTGATCTCACTACCAAAATAAAAATGTGCAGTTCCTCTGTACAGTTCTCTAGACCTCATAAACTATAATGTCTCGAAAGATATAATTTGGCATTAAGGTAGTCTTTAACCCAAAGGGTATCAATAAAATTGGTTTCATTCAATCAGTAGTGTCATTTGATTAACATGGGAATATAAATACCTGTAATTTTAAAATCACATGTTATTTTAATAAGCATACAAAGATTCAGAGGTCAAAAATAAACTCCGATTCTAACGTAGGCTATATTAATCAGGTAATTTGGGCAATCAGCTTTACCAATAAATACAGAACCTATAAGAAGCGCAACGCTTATGGAGAATAGTCAGCCCGGTTGGTTGCCACCAAGGCGTAATAAAGAAGGTGTGTGCATGCGCAGCTTCTCCCTCCACTCGAGCCTACCCGTGACGTAGAGTCTAGACCAGGGCTCTATAACAAGGGCTATACCATTTTGATCATCATACGGTGACCCAGTATCGATCGCCTATGACGTCACCATGCTGACACGCACTAGCTGGTAGTATGTCAGTAATGTGCGCGCAGTCGTTAACTCGCTGTTGTAACTCGATGGAAAGGCTTCAGTAAAATAAAATTTAGATATTCTTAATCTACATAAAGTACGAATTCTAACAGTATAAAAAACTTTTATTTTAACAGGTATTTCGAATTTTAATAATTGAAAATATTTGAGAATTATCACACACTGACATGGAAAAGTTATTAAGCGAGGAAATTTTTTATTTTTGGGTTATAAACAAACTTCCAGCGGGAAAGTTGTATCCAATGAATTGATCTAAACTATGAAATTCACCGATTTGTGATAAAATGATTATATCATTATGAAATGGTTTTTTTAAATGAGCGCGAGGAGGTGCGGCGCCGAGACTCCCGAAGTAACAGTTGTTTGATACGGGAATAACGTTTATGTACATATTGTTATTTTAAGCTAATATAGTAAATCACTTGTCCCCAGGTAATTATGCCAGCTAGAAAAAAAGTAAGAATTTTATTTTAACATAAACTAATTATAATTTATAATTAATATTTGATATTATTGAAGTGGACACAAAAAGTTAAGTTGGAGGTTAATGTTTAAGAAATAATATCATTATTACGTACGTTCAAAGAAATAAAATTAGAGATCAATGATGGAAAAAGAAAATCGTAATTACGTAAAAAAATTAGTTTCATATTTAATTAAAAGAATTACCTTATAATAATGGATATAATATTTTAAACGTTATTATGTAGGACAGCTATAACTTTCATAAAAAAAATTGATATCAGTATTTACTACATTTTATTCTCTACATTTCTATGTCTTTGAATGCCTCCCGAAAGTAATAGTAAAAAACTTCCTCACTTAGGGTAGTTTTTATGTCATTCAAACCCGTATATTAGATTTAGGCATGTTTCAAAATTATACGCCTATAGTACGTTCAGCGAGAGTTTGCAGTAAATCGCTACCTATGACGGATGACAGGGAAAGACATGGACAATTAGAACTTCTTAATAAATGTTTTATTAAATCACATGTGTATAAATTAAAAATTTAACTACAAAAACGCATTCTAAGTCTAAATTTAAAGCTTCAAAATGGCCGCAGAACACTTCGATTTACTGCAAACTCTCGCTGAACGTACTATAGGAATATTTGACCATGGACATAGCTCATTTTAATGCTCACTTTATTACCTTTCCATCGATACCAAAAACATAATTTTTAGACATCCATAAAGTATTTAATTCGCAGTTTGGGCAAAAGCTTACAATTGCGCTCGGAACTACTGGTTCAGTGTGTAGCACGTGACGTAGCTGCGCGGGCCGGACGAGTTCATGCTCCTCGATGCACACACCTTCTTTAATACACCTTGGGTTGCCACCAAATCGAGCTTAGCTTGTGTGTAAAATCTCTCTGGCTGACTCATTCTCTGTCTCACTCACACCTACCGAACCGACGACAGTAGCGCTCTCGCTACCTAGCGGCTGCCGCGCTAAGCTTGCCAAATTAAAATAAAACTAGGCTGAATCTTTAACATGGGCGTTGCGCTTCTTATAAGTTCTGTATTCATTGGCTTTACTAATTCTACAAAAGATAACCTATATCAATTGAAGCATTTAATGCTTTAGATTAAAGTTTTCCTAAACTAATAAAAAATCTCAACTGCTAATAATTAATTATTATAAATACGAATAATTATAGACATTTATAGCAGAAACACAAAACCTAGCCTATATTATATGTTAAGATTATGTTTACTTCTGAGAAAATTTAACATCCACTAATAAATGTCACCATTTTATAATTTTACATTTAATAGATTAACTATGCAATAGTAATGGCGAATAAATTCATTTGTTAAATTATTTTCCTCTTTTTTGACCAATTAATAGTATCTATTAGCCAACACCTTTAAAAGCAGAACACACATAACTTTCCTGTATTGAAGACTGTCAAACACGATGCCGTGTCTCACGCCAGGGCTGCCTGACTTTTCTTGTAGAAATAAATTACCCTTTATCAGTCCCAGGTTCACTACCTGTTGTTTTATGAAGTCTTGCTTTATATTTGGCGCAGACTATTACTTAAATACGGGTGGAAAAGGTTTTAAATTTTAATGTTCTCTCTGTGTGTGTAAGTGTTTCAGGTTCGATTCCCGTTGATACTGAACCAATTTCGTTACATTGTTGTACGGCAAAATTGTTAATAATTTAAGACATTTTGAGATCCAGCAGCTGAATCCTCATCTGTGTTGCAGACTAACTGGCTTAAATAGAGCATTACAACAAGATACTGTGTTTACATCGGAGAATTAACTTGACTATAATTTCCAAAATTAAGTAATTTGTTTTGCAACTGCTTTCTGGTAATACTTATCAGGAAAAGAAGCACTTAGTTTAACAAAACTTTAGTTTAGACCAGAAGCACTTGTATATGCATTGTGGTAGGCTAAATATACTTTCTATCAAAGCACATCTGAAATACACGCAACTCAATAGCTCGTGTTTTTTAGTTTGCAGCTCAGTCACGTCCTTGGCTTTTATTCAAATAGATAGCCCAGATGCACTAATTTTGTTAGTTTAATCTCTGCATTCAAAGAATTCATTACGCGACGTAAGATATCCGAAATATTCGTCGTTACATATTTTGAGGTAATTACAAAGTCATGAAAGGCTAATCATTTTATTTCATGTCTTGAAATAAATGGTCTATCATCGTAGTAACTGAGAGATTTACTTTGGGTTGAGTTTTAAGAATGATAAAATTATTTCTTATTACAATGTAATGTCTCGGAAGCAAAAGTCACTTTGATATTCTACCACCACTGAAATTATTTACACAATGCTAAAAATGTCGAAGTCCTGTATTTAATAGAGATAAACTGAAATAATGCAACAGGAAGGGACATCGGAGCAGATAAAACCTATAGAGGTTTCCTTTTAGAAGTTATTTGCAAGATCTTTTCAAAACGAAAATGTTATTGAGAATATATTTTACACTTTCTCTCCTCTTTAACTACCTTCACCTTGCTAAAGGAGGAGTTGAAATGCGTCTGTCTAGTATTTGGTCCCTTTTTTAAAGTAAATAAGTTTCTGTATATGTAAATGCATTTTCTGTAAGATTTCTTAGTAAAAAAGTCAAATACAAAAACTTGATGAATTTGATAAAAATAATATTCAAAATTGTGACCAAAATAGGCCTATGTGACCTTTCTCTTAAATTTAAATACCTGCCATTTGGTGTGAGAAAGAGACATAATTTAAACAAGTTATTGTAACTTATACATGACGTGAACACATGACATTTCAATTATGAAGTCATGAAAATATAAATTAGAAATTAAACTATTTAAAACAGAAACATTCTAGTTTTTAAATGAACCTATAGTTGTAATACTGTTTGATAAGAAGAACTTTAATGGAAAGCATGATTGAAGTTAACCCAAATGAATTAGTATTATTTTAAAATGTTGTCCTTTAATCAGAAGTTTTATCCAAAGATCAATAGTAGCTTTTATGAAAAATATGAATATACATCTATAATTTGAATCTTTATTTGTATAAATTAATCGAAACTTTTAAATTATTTAGCTGATGTTTTGAGAAGAAGCATACTCTTAATCACTTTTAAGAACAAAATTACCTCTAATAGCCTACTACTGGTTTTTTTAAAATATTTTTGTTGCAGAATTTTCTTAAAACGCAGGGGTTGTGGTCTAGAGAGGAAACACAAATGTTTCATCAATGTTTAACTACTTATACATTCTTATTTTATTCGGATTACTTTTGAAAGAAAAGAAAGGCTTTTTAAACTTCATTTTTGGAAAACCACATAATCGAATATCAGCTACCACGATGTAGGTCTGTAGTAGGCCTATAATGCAATCTTCTATACTTCATGTTTAACTACAGGCGTTGAGGCACTGAATATCTCTACACTTACTTCAGTGGAATTTTCATGTGTTTTACATGTACATAATACAATGTGACTACGTATACTGAGGGACGTGGTTCTTATTGTCTTTCCACACAAAACACACGTCGGCAACCTGCCCCCCCCCCCCCTCAACACACATTACCTTTAGTTCAGTGAATTGTTTGTCCTGGATTCATTATTGTACAGCTTCATCGGAAAGGTTTTTTTATATCAACACTTTAAACTATTGCACCTGTATACTCTACCTATTATGTAAACTGACCGTTCTTGACATATTAACAGACATATAAACTGTAAATATTAATATGAAGTTGTTACAAAATGAAGTCATACAAAATGTAAATTTTGATAAAAAGTTTTTTGGTAGGAATATAGTGTTGTTAAGCAGATTTTGTACGCCCTACAATATTGATTATTTGACTATCATTTCAATAATAATTATTGTTGTTTGGTTCCAACATTTGTTTGGTTCTCAGTATGTTTATATTTTCTGATACTGAGAATATATTTAATACATTATTTTCCTTTTAATGTATTTTGTATGTACAGAAAGCTTGCAAAGATTTAATTTGGCATATGTTAGGTAATCAGTTAATATTTATTAATAGTGCAGTAGAATTAGAGTAAACGCATATTGCAATTCGTTTTAGGATGCCATGTTTAAAAACAGATGTATTTGTGCATAAAGTAAATGACATTTTTTTATGCACTTTTGAACATGCAAAAATCGGAACAAAATAGGTTTTCTTTAAATAGTTTGAAGACATTTGCCAACGGGTATCTCAAATGTTTACTACTTGTAGGGTACTAAAAAACGGTTAATTTGAGACCTCGTAAGTTAAAATCTGTCAATAATTTGTTCGGTCACCTACTTTAATTCCAAATATCCGTACCACGCCTACTTTAATTCGCGTACACTTCTTCAAATTCGCAGGCCTTTTATTAGATCTTCATCTACTTTAATTCTAACTACTGTTATCATCTGCTTTAATTGCTCCTACTAGTACTTTGGCTACTGTAATTATCCTCGCATATTTGAACTCATGTTACTAGTTCACGGCATTAAAATTCCCACCACTAGTTCCTCGCCTACTTTAATTCCTACTATCAGTATCTCGCCTACTTTAATTCTTACTGCTACTTCAATTCGTACTATAAGTACATAAGTATAATATCTCAAGCACTATAAACGCTAAAAACAGAGTAAAAAAAATATAAATAATGACACAAATTTTGCTTAATGAATAATGGCACAAGGACTTTAACGAATGATTTATAAAATAACTTAACAGTAACAACTTTTTGAACTAGAAACATGAAATTTGCCATTATTATCACAAAAGTCGCATTTAGTTATTTCCGTAAAATTGCAAAAAACTAAATTAATAATCATGGAGTTTTAATAATTTATGCCCGTTATTTAGGAGAAACAAAGTAGCATCTTTTTTGTAACTTGTAATTTTTTTGTAAATTTACGGATTTTGAGATAGTGCGATTTAGAAATTTAAAAAAACGGCTGCCATTTGAAATGGTACAAAGTATAAACTGATATTCCATACCAAAATGGGTCTTACTATAATATGTAATACATGTACCAAGTTTAAAGTTTATATCTTAAAAGGTTTCTAAGATATAACGTACTAAGTAAAAAACACATACAGACAGATAGTCGGAAAACTAAACGTTTAAGGACAAATATATTCGTATTAACTTTTTTCTTCCTTTTTGTATAACGAATCATATACCAAAGTCCTGAAAGGTTTTTTTTAACACACTGTATAAGTGATGCTAATTTGGGCAAAATTAATATTACAGTTGTTAATATTTTAATGTTCTACCCCAGATTTAAAAAAATATATCGAATCGGTACATAAATAACGGAGAAACAACAAATTTGTATTGGCATTGGATTTGAACGAGTTCAATTTCCTGGATCACTTCTCACCACTCAGCAACTGCAGTCTCTTTGAAAATCATTTATTGCACTTAAAGAAACTTAAAATCCAAAATCAACTTCCATCAAAATCAATGGTAATATAAAATGTAAGTATTGAACTAGCACTTACTAAAATACCAATCCTTAATGTTTATGAATAAACAAATTATGAATAACAAAAATCTCGGCTCCTAGTTGAGCTAGAGCAACCTTTTTTTTTTTTTTTTAAATACTTGTATAAAAATGACAGCTATTGGAACACCAAAGTGGCACACCAATATTTCCATTTGTTGCAAAGGTCATACTTTTTCAGACTCCATTTTGAGGATTAAAATATTGAAAATTTGATTTACCCTAAACGTATACTTAAATTAAAAGTCACGACGAAAAACATGAGCCGATGAGCCTCCTACTAGGACGGCAACTTTGTCTAATTGTACTAAACATTTAACATTTTTTAATAAATAAACTAAAAATCTCGTAAACTTTTTTAATATTGTTTAATTAAATTTCAATGGTAAGTTTAGGGCCATAAAAGGATTATTTTCTAAAATTTCAAAGGCCTAGGTACTTTTATCAAAGAATGAAAAATACTTGAAAATTTAGAAAATTTAATCGGTTTTGTGCAATTATTTAAACAACATATTAACCGATTTTAAGTTACGAGGTCTCAAATTAACCGTTAGTACCCTACAAGTAATACAAATTTGAAATACCCATTGGAAACTGTCTTCAAACTATTTAAGGAAAACTGATTTTTTTTCCTATTTTTCACATTAAACCACAAGAAACACTGTTCTGGATGTTCAAAAGTGGATCAGGAAAAATGCCATTTACTTTATGCATAACTACTTAGATTTTTCCACATGGCATTCTGATACGAATTTCAATAAATTTTCTAAATTTTTCTATAATGCTACTGTTCTATAATTGAATTACTGCATTAGGCATTACTCAATCAATTAAAACAAAAAAAATAACTAAACTCGTCAAATCCAAGAATAGAAAGGTGAAATGGTAGGCCTAAATCCTATACATTTAATTATTTGAATAAACAAACAGTTTTGTTAGTACAAAAATGGTGGAATCATTAATTTACAATTTAAATATACAGTTGATTGTTCAAGGAGAATACTTATACTCTCAGAAATAATGACTCTTTTCTAAAAAAAAGAGAAATAGCACATCTAGAGTATCGAATGGCATTTCTTTCTTAAAGCCTACTTGGTAGCTTCAACAAAATTCATAACAACTGTTTAGCTTCCAACTGGATTGATATGTTAGTTTTCACATTCCTGTTTTGCAGAACTTTGATTTTGAATAATTATTCTGTACAAAACTTTGATTCTATACTGCTCAAGGTACATTACAAAATGTAAACCCTCCTACAGTTACGACTTACCAAACGTCCACGATGGTTTCAAAAATACTTATAATAATTAAATTCACAATTTGATAAGAAAATTTGTGGAAATTAAAAAGATACAGTACAACCCACCTATCAAATTTGGCAATTACAATGATAATTTCTAAAGCCTGTGTGTTTTTGGAAGGGGTAACGTACCGAAAATAAAAAAACAAACTATTATTTATCTATTACACAAAAATTGAGTGTTGGATGTGTAAAACATGATGGATTCGTTTATAGATTTATGATAAAACTATTTGCAAGAATATCACTAAATAGGTTGACTTCTTACAAGTCCAGTCAATGAGTGCTCAAAAGAGGGGTGTAGAGTACATGGAATATGCGATAATTTTTGACTTAGGACTTTTTTAGGAGTAGTTAGGAGGTAAACATACTAAAAGTCCCCACCCCTGGGAGGTGAGCATACGGCGGGAGGGGGGTGGAAAGGTCCCATTTTTAGGTTTTTTACTTATATCTCGGAAACGGTGCACTGTAGAAAATAATGTTTCAAATAAAAATGAAAGGTAATTAAATTTCCTATAACATAGGTCCTGTACGTATTTGTCGAATTCCCAACGGTTTTCGAGATATAAGTTATTGAAAATCGACAATTTTCGAAATAATCGTGTTTACATCGCTCTTTTTGTTAAACATTTGCTTCTAATGCCTCCCACGACAGTTTCTCAGAAAAGTTGTCAGAAACGAAGTTGTAGAGCATTAATTACTAGGGGAAACCCCTGCGTGCTCCGCACGCCAAAACCGTTGGAATATTCTATACACATAATCATGTTATACATTGTGACATTTAAGTCTTCGGACGGTTTAATATTTCGTATATAAGGCAAATTTTAAGGTAGATGTGATTGAGGTACCTACTGTATGTAAAAATACTATTTTATTAAGGTTTCGAAAAATTTATCCGCCATCTTGGATCCGCCATTTTGAATGTAATTTTGTTTTTTTAAATAGGAAGGTTGTCATGTGATACATCATTTCGATGTAGAATTTCAAGATAAAACCAACGTTGAAATTTTCACATCCATATCATTAACCGTTGAAAATGGCGGCCAAAAAACAATGAAATCGTGTTTTCCGATTTTGCCCATTTCGCTGTACTATTTTTGTTTTAATATTAATTATTATTCTTTTTTGATTTAGAATTAAATAAGCTTTCAAATGATGTTTCACACAACGATATTTGGGAGTATTTAAAAATTTTGAGTTATAGCCATTTTCATTTTTTTATAATTGATTTCGAGTGGTTTAACATAGATACAAATAAACAAACAAAAAAACAAATTTTACCTCTTTATAATATTATAGTATATAGACAAACTCTTAATGTACTTCACCCACATTTACTCCTGTTCCAAATGTACAGTTGCTACACATGACGTGGTGTCGTCACATCAAAAAACAAATTAATATATACTCAATCACGACGTTTCAAGAAAACCAATAACACTTAGCGTCCTAAGGTGCCGCAAGTCCTGAGAACTTTTTTAAATAATTATAGCTTTTATTTTATTATTACGAATCATATAATGAATGTATTTACAATGACTGATGGTAATTCAATCTTGGTATTTCTGAACCTCTTTCGACATATTTGGATGGAGTGACAGATTTAATCCCACCCATAGCGTGGAAGGTATTCAGCCCGTCTATGGTGCAAACATTGAAATCCACGTTATCAAAATCAAGTTGGTTGAATACAGCTGGCTTGAAGGTTAGCTGAGCGTGGGCAATCGCAGATAATTCCAATTTTTGTGCTTCGTAGTAAGATGAGCTGAAACCCTGACTTGCTAAAAGATCAATCATGTTCTTAGAGGCGTACTTGCTGTGGAGCAGAAGATGCCTGTCAGTATTGGTGACAAGAAGGTACGAGGCCTAACAACTGATGTAATGACATGCCCAATAGCAACACACTTCTTCCTTGATTCCTCAGTTTTCTTAGTTTTTTTCAACATAACCTCCTCAAGAATGGTTTGGAGGGATTTTGGGAGAGAATCTGCATCCTTCAAGACGTTATCTCTAGGCGGGTAAGTGTTATAATTGTACACGTCACTCTAAATATCTTGCCTTATTATTTCAGCAGCTTTTCGGACGATCCTTAGTCGCCCTTCTTTATCGTTGTTTTCCTTGTTATCATACCAAGTGTTGGTTAGAAATTTGTACCCGGTGTCTCTAAAACAAATTATTGGTACCTTGAATCTGTTGGATCCTGCGATCTCAAGTATTCGATCCTCATATACCTTCAACAGTTTTGTTTTGATAGTTCTCCACTCAGATTTCCTCCCCGTAATAGCGTCCATAATTTCGTTTACAATGAACTGATAGACACTATTATCCTCTAGTAAGTCACTAACCTGTTCCATTGCGTATGAAACATACTCTTCACACGTGGATGTTGAGGGTTTCTGGTCTCACAAAGTCCAACTGACATTTATCGTGGTACACAGCCTCTATCAGTCCATGTAAATACTTTCATTGTATGATTCTTAATAATATAATAAAAGCTATAATTATAAAAAGTGTTGTGTTTCAATTGCACTTACCTTATTTCCTTTGTTAAAGTATGGTTTTTCATCATGATAGCAAGTTACAGCAGTTAAAATGCAACAAGTTCTCAACATACTAATTTCTAGAGGAACTTCGTAATTTAGTCGGAAAAAAATCTTAGGTTATGCCTAAACTGATGAAGTACCATAGCAACCAATTGAATAAAATAAGAGGCAAAACAGCTGTTTGCTCTAATATTTCCATTAACGTCTGATTTCAAACTTTGAAGCAACTATTTTTCGTATTTCTAACTCTTAGGTTAGGTTTTTACTAAAGTGTAGACCAGAGCCTTCCTGGTTCTTTTAACCTTTATTATAACTGCTGTTATAAAATATACGAAATAATTTGATTTGAACATATCATTATTTCCCTTCTTAGCTTTGGGGTTATTATTTATCCTACACCTGTATTATAAACAAAAAACATAACATGATTATGTGTATAGAATATTCCAAC
>JAGFPH010017678.1:0-17321 GCA_018207615.1 Philaenus spumarius | reverse complement strand
TAACTCTTTTTCTTCCCGTTCTTTCTCTTTCGCCAAACGTTCTTGTCTTTCGGCCGACATTAATTTCAAAATTTTTTTAATATCCGCCTCATCTTTTTTGTGCCCCGTTGCCATTTTTAATTTTAACTTATTTTTAACACACAATTTATAATAATTCACTTAAAATTGCACTGCTTATCTCTAATACATGTATAATTAGGCTAATTGTTTTCTGATCACTTATACCGGTTCGTACTTTATCTCAATGAGAAATAAATCTTTTATTTTTCATTCAGCCAACGCGTTAGGGCGCCACTTGCCACGCACCACCATCCTTTTTCGGTATCACAGGGTTTTCGCTCCACGTTGGGCGCCACTTGCCACGCACCACCCTCTTTTTACCCCTCTATTTACTCTTTCTTACCTTTTTACCTTTTATTTGATTTTAAAGTTATTTATTTTTATTATTTAATTGCTTTAATTTTAATTATGATTCTTTGTCTAAAACTTGCATAATTACTTTTTGTTAGTCTATAGATTTTTCCCCCTTTTTCATTTTTTGAATTTAACTTTATTTTTGAAGTTATAGGCCTTTTTATGCAAAATAATGACTTTAAATCCCTTTTTTGTTACTAAGTTATTTTTATTTTGAAACGAATTTCGGCTATTTCTTTATAGGCCTTATTATGTCTCTATTAGGCCTAATTAGTTTTTTAAATTTATTCGACACAAACGATTTTTCATTTTTTGGTCTAATTTTTTGTACTATAACTCCTAAATTAATTACTCTAGTAAAAAACTTTTTATACTGTTTTATTCGTCTTTTTCCCCTCTTTTTAATTAACTAAAATAATATACAACATTTATAATTATCAAAATTTAACATGGTTTTAGATCTGCCTAGCAACAAGTAGAAGCTGACAAACTCTTGCCGTTCTCGACAGGAATTTTCTTGTCCCATCTTGTCGATTTAACTTAGTACAATTCACATCGCCTCTGTCTGTTATATGTTTCTAATTGATAAAAAGTTTAACTGATTTCTTTAATAACTCTGAAACTATTCATATATCATGAAAAAATTATTCTTTCTTTTATTTACGCTTTAATTTTCTGATTCTTATGCTGTCTTTAAAATTTAAATTCATTAACTTTTAATGTTTTGCGGTTCTAATTAGCAAGTCTAATTAGCGCCTTGCGACTGGCTAATTACCGTCGCACTATGTATAAATCAAAATATTTTTTTTACAAAAACTCTGTATTTTTACTATACGAGTGATATTTAAAAAGAAACTATTTTATAACTTTAAAAAATAGCTGATTTATTTTTATTGAATCGATTAAATTGTGTTCAATATTGCACAAACACTTCGTTTTGAAGAAATCAAAATTAATTGACAGATTTCAATTTGATACTATACAACCTAAAATAATGGCAACAAACCGATACAAAACTTAAAAATAACAATTTAGGGACACTAGGGTGTTTTCTTTTTTAAACTTTTGTTCAGTGGCCAAATATTTATGAACAATAAAATTACCAAATTATGAAGTGTAATTTTCTAACGCGATTAAATGTTTGACGAGTGTACATAATGAGAAAAGCCTGTTGGATACACGTTTGTATGTGTAGGATAATATCTGTTATAAATAATAATTTACACAATAGAGTTTGTTACCATAACGAAGCACAGGTACACATCAAGTTTGATACATTTTGATAGGACGTAAAATAATTCATTTTCAAATCGAAATATGTAAACATCAAATACTTACATGGATCAAATGGGCTCATATCAGTGTGAGAGGGGAACTATTGGTAATTCTACAGTTATACTATATTAGTTCAATAAATGTATAATTACAAACATCTAAAATATCCTTACACACGTAGCATGTTTTAGAACAAGTAGAAATGATTTGTAAAGTTTGAATCCTCCCTTAGCGAACATGTACTCTCCTTATAAAAGCATTACATTCTATACCTCGTTAACAAGTACAAATCACAATAAACCCTTTCCAGCACTCGTTTTGCTCAAGGACCTCTTTTATCATCATTACGTCTGCTTTCGTTCTGCCTTAAAAGCAGATGTTGGAACGGCTTACCTTCATTATATGAAAAGTAGAAAAGATATTGTTAAATTTAGTTATGTATTATTAGAACTGTTCCCGAAACAAACTAGTGAAACCCTGATCACAGAGAGTTATCTTACCAGGCTTAAATTATATTTAAGTAGATAAAACTAATTATATTGATTCCCTTCCATTCTGTTTGTTTAAATAGAGGGTGTGTTGCGTATATTTGTCCTATGTGACCTTGGTGTGTTATTACTAAGAGTTAGATCAGGATTAGTCAGTGTTCAGTTTATGTCTACTTTTCAATTATATATGTCAGGATAAACAGTAACGGTCAGTTCAGGTAAAACAGACCAACTCAAATTTGGAAAGAAAAATGTATTTAGACTTTAAAATATATAAAAAAATACAAATATAACTTACTTATTCTAAAAACACGGAACAATAGCGGAACCCTTAGAAAAAACTGACAATATAAAACTAAAAATATAAAATCCATTATCAAACAATATAAAACTGAGAACGACTATTGCAGGTGATCAGGTATACATAAAACCTAGGTTTTAACTTATATGATACAGTTATTATACTTATTATTATAATATATAAATTCACAAAATAGTTACGCATTTTTACTTAACATACAAGCACTTAAACCATACATACACCCACACTCTATACACAATTTATACGTGTTACAACTCTAATTTAAACAACAATAATAACAATAATAAAACCAATTTCAAAGTATATCAAGACCAAAAGCAATATCACTTATACCATACACTTAAAAATGGAGTTTACTTTTTCTTTTTCATGAAAAATCCTTCGAATGAGTTAGCAAAACTTACTTTTATTTTGGCAACTTTTAAAGGATTTAGGTGCTAGATGTGTGACAGTTTTTTGGAAGAGTGCTGACTTTTGCTTTGACAATACTACTTTAAATGTATTAATTAAATTGATTGTTTTCAATCAGCCTTCCATTTGTTTTCTGTCACCATACCTGTTAAAACAAATACTAAAAAAAACTTTATAAATAAATGTCTAAAAGGTAGAGTTTTATATGACTTAATAAAGGAGTCCCACTTTTATAGCGTGTCTTCGTATCAAATCTTTAACAAATATTTTTTGTAACCTTATTAATGGTTTTAAAGTCGACAATCCTTATTCAAAATTAGAATTTACCAAACTAATTTTATAATAATATACAAATAGTTTTAATTATTCAAATTTGCAAATTTATCTTAATTTATCTTAAATTTATAAAATTAATTTATATTATGTTTGCTAAATATTGATGATTACTCAACATTGGAAATGAGACATGCAAAAGGAAAATGTTACTGAAAAATTACAAAATTTGATTTTTGCTTTTGTACTGTACCCTTTCTTGTAAAGCAATATTTTACATCTATTATTAACAACGAAAAATAAACAAACAAATGAATCAGAGTTATTTTTAACTGCTGACTATATAATGATTTTAAAATATTTATTATGTTGACAATATCTCAGAGCGGATATCTACGAAATTTTTTTTTAATTTTAATTTACAGGGAGATATGCTAATGCAATAGTGAGTGTGTTTTAGAATAATAGAGAGGAAATGAGGAAGAGAATGATAAATGCAGTTTCTTGCCACACTTTCCTAAGTCGAGAGCCAGTATAGAAGTTTTATATTCTGCGAAGCTTTGTGTAAAGTCTCTTTGAAACTGCGGGTAATAATGTTCTAAAAATATATCTACTCAACACCTAAATTCTAAGTTATGGTTTCAACTTTATATCACAGCTCGTTATAATGTAATGCAATGTTAAACTATTAGAATAAGAGGAACCTATGTTGTTCCTTTTTCCGATCAACTACATTTTTTCTAAACAAGTTTTTAATTAACCAGCTTTGATACTTTTCCATTTTGTATTTCATTCATTAATTTTTTGCATTTGTTACACATAGCAGAGGTGGTTAAAACAAATACAGGACCATTAGTATTTTTAAAATTATATTTTGCTAATACACATTATATTTTCTATTTTCTTAGTCAGACATTTTATATTAATTCCGCAGCTACATACAATATGCGGATATCAACATATCAGATATAAAATGACTTGATATATTTGAAGTACAGATTTAACTATTATCTAAATAAAATATACGATTGTTCCAAAACAAATGGACATTTTCAATAAATAATCGAGAAAGTACGATTCTATTTCAATTCCTATTCTACTGTATATTTGCTGTAAATTCACAAAGAAAGTCAGTTCAGAGTTTGCAAACGGGTTATTCAGTTTGATAGACGAGGACTTTGGTAACACTCAGCAATAATTTAATTGAGAGGACAATATATTTACATCGTGACTTAACGAGTGTATTTGTTAGAGTGGTGGCAGCACTGATTGATTGTTTGTAAGGACGCAGCTAATATATTTGTCTGCATTTAAGCTTCCATTGTTGGCCTAGTTTTGTTGTTAATAAAAAATTTTATGTTAAAACTTGTGTATATTTCTTCTAAAAGTCAAATGGTTTTGTATACAAACTCAGTTCTTAAATATATTCATGCAGAAATAGGACAATTCAAAAATCTTAAAACAAGGCTGACTATTCAATATTTTGATATTCATTTTTGGTACCAAGTCACAAATAAATATAATATATTAATTACCCCTTGTAGGTCCATATTGTGACTTTAAGTGAGTTGTTCTTGACTAGTTTCGTGGTCTTGACACAGTGAGATGGATTAAGCAATAGGCCTATCCGCTCAATGAAATATTTTTTCATTTTATTTGTAAAAACTACTAAGTCCTTCAGACACAATTATACAGAGCAAGTTAGGCTAACTTTTCATGTTCAATGTTGATTGGAACTCGGCAGCCAAATAAAACAAGCTGGCTAGAGAACAATGGAAAAATTATTTTACTAAAAAATTTGTTTTTAAAGTATTAAATTATGTAGAATAATCAAAGCAATAAAAAAGTCTAATGACAATTTGGAATTAAATAAAGGAATAAAAAGTTATTATTAAAATAAAAAAGAGGAAAAAAGTTAAAAGTCAGAGTTTTGAAAAAATTTAAAATCTTTATAAGGGTAATGAGAGACCATTAGAATAATAGACAAATTACCAAACAAGTTTTTGTTAAAATGAAATGGTTAATATAAAAGTAATTAAATAAAAAATAATTAAAAAAGGAAAATTAAATTAAAGTAGTTTAAAGTACAGTTTGAGGAAAAAGTAATAAATTAATTAAAGTAAATAAAGATTTTAACAAAATTAGTCATGTTTAAATAATAACAAAGAAAAAAGTTAAGAGTTATTAACGGTTTTATGTAAAAAAGTAAAATGCCTATTTTCACCTATAAGTAAAGTGTTAGTAGAAAAAAAGGTAAGATAAAAAAAATAGAGATAATAATTAGTATAAAATGTCAAAACCTGTGAAAGATAGAAAAAAGGATTAATTTAAGGTAAAATGGGGGTTAACATAATTAGACAAAAAGGGATGGTACAAAAAGGACAATAACTCAACCAAAAATTAATCAATTCAAAAACGGCAAAAGACTAGTTTAGTGGAAAGACTTAAACAATACAGTATGACCATAAAAAATATAAAAAACTTTATAATTTGGAAAAACCGCGAGTCAAGACAAAAGCGTTCGCGAAAAAGGTGTGAAACGGGAACGCGACGTCGTACAACTGCAAATCGAGTTTGTGCGTAGCCAGTAAACCAAGTTGAACAAAATGACACCATCCAGAACCCAATCCGATCACGGGAAGCCGAGTTACAGGAATTTGGGAATAAATGGTCACAAAACTCGCAAACCAAAAGAAACAGGCAGAAGTTGATTATTTTTCGTGAAGAGAATTGTCGGTCGACCAAAGGTAAAGACACGCCCATTCTACAGTCTAGCCAATATAATTGCCAATGTACCAAATCGATTAATTTTAAAAACGATACCAAAAATAGAACTTTTACATATATTCGGGTAGAGAAAACAACCAGGATTATGAGAAAAATAAGGAAAAAATTCTACATTAATTACAGCCCGAGCGCCACACCAAAAACAAAAGGGAAATTGAATAGAAGGGTTGGTAGGCTAGTATAGGCCTTTGCAGGAGCTTACCGTAAAACGCGGTTCGCTTCGGCAGTCTTAATAGAAACTCCGGGAAAGTCTCTATGCTTCTCGTTAGATCAAAGTATCAAGGCAGAGTAAAATAAATTCAAAGATTTTAATACTTCGTAAATCTAAATATTTAGTAAAGTATAAAACAGAAAAAAAATTAATCTAGTTTATAGCGTAGTAAAATAAATGCTATATTTCGTCGAAAATACGATCGCCGAGAACTTCAAGGGAAGATCAAGGGTAACAGTGGCGAGGTCTGTTATCACGTGGTATCCGAACTCACAGGAGGAATCCAGACGAATTCACGGAAAGGTGACATCGTGAGACAAGATCCAGGACTTCCAGAACAGCGTTCCAAATAGGGACTTCCAGAACATCGCACCAATCCCGGACTCAGGATCTCCAATAAGGAATACGCCGTATTCGAAATAAGGTAGTGTCGGAGACATCTTTATAATTTTTTATATTTTACAGCATTGACGAGTAGGGCTTCACTTTTAAAATTTTTAATATCTCAGTTTTGGGGAGTAAAGTTATAAAAAATAAATTTAAATATATTCTATCTATCTTTCACAAAAAAGGTTACTTTTTATTGATTTTGAAGTTAAATTGTGTATAAAAATTTCACAAAAATTAGCTAAGGAATTTTTTAGTATTTTAAGGATAAAGTATCCGATTTTTAAGTTCTGTAAATAGTATAAGTTAAGAATGAGTGAAGTTTATGTTTTATTTTCCAAACAAAAAATCTTTTATTCAGAGTAAATTACCAAAACCAAATTTAATTTTAAGAAGTATTAATATTAAGGAAGGAAAGGCTGGGTATAACGAAGATTACTGTTCTCCGAAAGGCACGGCTCCCGGGCTGAGTTTAGTCTATAAAAAAAAATAAGATATTACAAGTATTCCTTAGCAAAAAATAATTAAGGGTTTTATCTTAAGGCAAGTAACTAAAGATAAATATCCTTGCAAAGACGAGCTACCCTCTTGACTTGACTGGTAGAGCTAGCCAGGACCCAAAAAAGGAATTTTCACTAGAGGTGATCAATTTAATTAAGTTAAAACGCTAATTGGTTAAATTGTACAAAGTAGAGGTGAGCTGAGGGGGTGGTAGATCGTTGCAACAGACAGAAAAAAACACATACACGACTGAGTGCACTACGTTGTCAGATAAGTTGATGTTTTTTTGTGTTTGTGTTTTGTATTTGTTTTTTTTTTTTATGTTTGACGAACTCATATGAGTAAAATAAGTCTTATCTGATGATGGGGTCAAGACCCCGAAACTCTAGTCAAGAACAACTCACTTGAAGTCACAAGACGGGCCTACAAATTAATTAATATATTATATTCAATATTATATAAAACTATCAACAACTTTTGACCTTTCAGTTACTTAAAAAGTTTAAACTTTACTGGCATTTTCACCGTTTGGCTTATTTATTTATAGACGTACAATGAGTGTTAACTATTTATTTCATTTTATACTATTTGTTTATAAGTAAAACTCCCAAACAATTCGAGCACACTATGTTATGTTCTGAACTTACTCAAGTTAAATATTATGTTCCTTTTACTATTAGTTGACAAAGTAACAAAATTAATTTAAAATAATTGCAAAACTTTATACAAAATGTAAACATTTATTATTTAAAAGAGTAAACACAATTAATGGTAGAAAATGTATATATTTTTACGATTACTATAAAAAGTTTTCTTAGTTTTGAAAACTAAATTATAAAATCGTAGGCTATCTTTTGTAAATGTAATATTTAAAAGATTACTGACAGTTTGTTAGCTGAGGGTTTTTGAATCAGACTCCAAATGAAATGTTTATGGTTATAATGTGTTCAAAAACCATTAAGTTGGCATAATAAAGCGTTGATTTTCAGTAAATTAAAGTATGATCTATTATTTGTCTCAAATAATAATCACAACAACTAAAAACTTAAGTAGTAAATAGAGTGAAATTAAAAATAAATGAAAGTTAGTTATGTTGAAATTAGTGAAGACTCAAACATAAGTAATGAAATACACACAAAATTATCTACATTTTATTCACAATTATTAATGTTTGTGATAAGATAGTTATTAACGCCATCAAGCTCAAATTGAAAATCTGTTTTTAGTTTTTAGGGTGGTCCATATGTATGGGAACACCTCAATAAATTGGAAACTGTTATAAATGTAATACTGTAACTTTCAGGATAAGTTATTGGTCAAATACTCTACCTTTTGACAAACAACTGAATTTCAACCCCTTCTCAGGGGGTGGTCAAGGGGTTTGTAACTCAAATAGTTTAAGTGTTCACCCATTGTGTGATACATCATCTTAAAGGTCTCTTTGAAACGAGAAAAACGGCATAAATAAAAAATTTCTACGATACTTGTATCCAAAATGGCGGCTGATTGAAATTTTGGTTTTCAAAGAAATAATTAGTATACATTATACATGTTTGATCAAAATTTTATTGAAGAAATACCAAAATACAGTGAAAAAACTCTGTTATTTATTTATTAAATTGATTATTAGTTATTAATTGCAAATTAAAGAGAATAAATTGTTCTTACAGCATTTTTAATTTGAAATGTATTGGAACTGACACGTAACAATTCAGGAAATTTAGAAAATGATATTAAAGTGACCTATTAATAATAAAATTAAAATTAAAAGTTACAATTATTGAAATAAAATAAACAAAAAAATTATTTTAATAAAAAAAAAAAGAAAAGTTCAACAATAAAATTTTGATCAAACATGTATACCAATTATTTCTTTCAAACCAAAATTTCAATCACCCGCCATTTTAGATACAATTACAGTAAAAAATTTGTATTTATGCCGTTTTTCTCGTTTCAAAGAGACCTTTAAGATGATGTATCACACAATCGGTGTTCCCATTTAAACTATTTGAGTTACAACCCTTTGGAAACCAAAATTTCAATCAGCCACCATTTTGGATACAAGTATAGTAAATTTTTTTAATTTATACAGTTTTTCTCGTTTTAAAGAGACCTTTAAGATGATTTATCACACAATGGGTGTTCCCATTTAAACTATTTGAGTTACAATTCCTTGGCCACCCCCTGAGAAGGGTTGAAATTCAGTTGTCTGTCAAAAGGTAGAGAACTTGACCAATAACTTATCCTGAAAGTTATAGTATTACATCTATAACAATTTCCAATTTATTGAGGTGTTCCCATACATGTGGACCACCCTGTTTATACAGAGTGTAAAATAAGTTGTCACATACATTAATTTAATTTAAATGGATTGCTGTATTAACGTAAAACTTCTACCGCTCCTATTATAACACATTTTCTTCAATTTTTAAATGTTTTCTTTTAAAAATTTAGCAACTTTAAAAAATGGCAACCATTATCTTGTAACATATCATGGGAAAACTCTATGCACTAGCAAAATAATTGGCCCCTTGAAAAGGTTTAAGTACTATAAGTTGGTAGTTTAAAAGGCTCTTCAATGTATTGGTAAACTCATGGTAAAGTTCAATACGTTTATTGAATCGATACAAACTTCTCTGTTGGTTCCGAACTATTGTAAGTTAAAACTACGCCATGAGGCCAAAGCAAGATCAACCCCCCCCCCCCCCATTGAGTCTACTCGCGGACGCGTTTACTTATAGAGAAACTAACTGTCTCTCTTGATGCTTTCGTCTCCCTCACTTGGTTAACTAGGAACTGTGTTCTCAGCAAATGTACCTTTTAGCCAATAATATACTATGTCCGCTGTTAGTGGACCCTTTATTATTAATTCTCATTACTTATTACCTATTTATAAATTATTTACGAGGTGAGGGGTAAACGTCGCACTTTTGTGTAGAATTAAATGAATAAACTTTAAAATGACCTAAATTCACCTAAAACCAATAGTAAACTAGATATCCGCAAAAACATATTCAAAAAAACATTAAATAAATTTTGCGCACACAATTTCGAAATGAGGCAGTATTTCTGATGACAGAATAAAGTTAATTCCGGGTTAAATTTTCACTGGGATTTGTTCGAAATACAAATACATTTTCCTGCACTGAATACAGTAATCAAGATACTATATTTAAAAATAATGCAGCTATTACATTTACTTAGACAATTACTTTGTTTTCAGTGGTGAGAGCTTGGTGCCACGTTCCAATACACAGGACTGTCACAGTGAGCGTGTTGTGAGTAATACTATAATCTTGTTCCTTAGCAAGATGGATCGTGTTAATAATGGTGAGAAACAAAGTTAGTGATCCATCAAACAAGTACTGGTTAATGTACAGGGTGGAAGGTTTTGGGAGAAACTGCTGAAGAAATGGACTGTAGATATTGAACCATAATACTGCTCAAAGCTGTACATAATTAATTAATAAACTGACAGGCAAGCATATTTATAAATCATATTAAACTAAATCAGTATTTTTAGTAAACTTTTTACAAGCAAAATTTCAGTTTTTTTTTTGTTTTGTATTAGTGATGTTTAAAAAACAATCTTTTAAAGCTTTATAAGCTATATTGTACAAATAAAAAATACGAAAAATGTTATGTAAATAATATGTTCTAACATATTTAGAAGGCCTTTTCTGTTCATACAGTGTTTCAAAAATTTGGACTAATGAGTAACGTAAGTTTTTATTGTTTCATTTAAAGTAAAAACCTCCAATAATCATAGGTAAGCAATTATCTATTTCCAGTCTAGCCACAATTTTTTGACTAAATAGTTTTTACATTTAGTAAGGGTAAACAGGAGTGATTTCAAACTTGCCACTACCTTAAACTACCTAAAGGTCTATTTAATGTAAAATAACCAGCCTATTCCAATATTTAAAAAATGGAGGGCATTTAAGTATTTTAAATGAGAATAAAAAAACAGTAGATTTGTATAAAACACCTCAAGAGTAATTTGTTGTATCCTGTTTAATTTCCGACTACAGACTACAGAAAGCACATCTACAGAGCATGCTGAAATCATAATGGAAACGCGATTTCAACTTATCACGGAAATGAGATCTGATACAATGATTTGTAAGTATTATTTCAATAAACGATTCACTGCCACTACAAAGGATAAAGAAGCATAAACAACCTCACCGAACTTACCAAAACCACAGGGTTGTTATGGTCCACTGAATTCTGGGAAAGGAACATACACTGGTGTATACGGTTTAAGACGGAAGAAGAATATCAGTATTAATTTAGGTAGTTACTGTACCCAGATAAATCTTAAGATAAGCTACAGGTATCGGAGATTGTAGATATTCTTTGATAGGAAAGCAAATAGCGTTAAAAAGCGATCTCTAAGGTTCTCTGGTTAAAGCGGTATATTTGTATAAATTGTAGCAGTCATAGATCGTATGAGATAACCACTATATCATCAAAATTGCTGCACAAAATAACGTCTATCTCTTTTGGTTTCGTGGTAACGAAAAATCTGACCTTATTTGAAGGAAGGAGCCGTTTACCCCACTAATTGGTTCAGAACCAATGAGTGATATCTCACGGAGTAAGGCAAAAACCTCTTATTGGACGAGGAAAACCAATTCTAACTTTGGAAAACATTCGAATGGTAACACCACGCCAAGACAGTAATCAAAGTCCTGATAAGAGTCTTACCAATAGCCTTTTATTACTAGGAATAAGTAAGTCATTCTAGGCAAATAGTTTGCTTAACTACAAAGCATTGTGTGGTCAGTTGATGTATAAATTCACCCTAATGACAAAAACAAATTACAGAATATCCGTTGAATCATGGATGTGTTTTCCCTCCCTGCGTTTCTGCCATAAGTCATCTATCGTTGCATCGGTGTATCGTTAATCATCATGGAAAGTACTTCCTTATCAGCCAAGCCGACGTAACGGTAGATGTCTAGCATTTGCTAGAAGCACAACCCTGTTCTTAAAGCAGATCCTAGATCAAATATATTTTGTTCAGTACATTAGATAATCACCTATATATTTCAGTACAGTAGACTGTCACCACCTATATTTGTTCAGTATAGTGTAGGTACAACCTCCTAATTTTTTTCAGAACAGTAGACAATTAATTTCCTATATTTTTGCATGCTTTCAACTCACTACCGTTCAATGGGTACATGGACCGGTGCACGGTCGCCTCGTCTCTTTCCGAATCGCCGCGGGCTGCTCCGTATAGCACATCGCGTTAAGACTGCGTTCTCGCATACGTAAATTAACCAAACTTAACCCTCAGATGGGGGTGGGGGGGGGGTTGGAACTGAGGACCCAAAATTTTCGAAAAATCCAATTTAAGATTATATGAAATGAAATAAATTGAAAAATGCTTTATTTCGCAACAAAATATAGACTAACACAGTATTATGTAAATTTGCACTGCAAAAGAGAATTTTGCAAGCCGCACCAAATCGTGCCCAGAAAATGATTTAAATTACAAAGAGAGCAATTATAATTTTGTTCCTTGACCCATGTCTTATAATTTAAGTGAATCAAATCTCCCCTACACTTGAAAAACCATCCAATTAATTTTTAATTAAATTCATCTCTAAAATAAGTTGTATCGTCAAGGTCGATGTCTACCTCTCTGTATAAGGCATGATAATGACTTGCCACAGCAGCTTGTATACATTTCTGCCTAGCATCGTCCCTTATCGCCTGCCATAAATAAGGCCATTAGCTGCCCCCTCAATAGTCCCGCATTATCTCATAACGGCACAGAATGCCTTTCAGCCAAATTTAAGGCTATAACTAAAAGGTAAAAAATAAAATAAATGAAAAAATTGTTTAAAACATGCTTTAATATCCATGGATAACATAAATAGACTCGAACTAAAAAATAACCCACATATAAAATTAATTCTTCCTCAGCTAGTCTGATATTGTAATGAGACTTGATAGCTTGCAATCTTTTTACTTTTCACAAAATAAACACACCCAAAAAAGCACGGGGCGAAGGTTCCGAAAACTTGCAAAGTTCCGAAAACATAACGCCCCATGCTTTTTGGGTGTTTTTTTTTTTTTTTGTATTTTGTGAAAAGTAAAAAGATTGCAAGCTATCAAGTCTCATTACAATATCAGATTCGCTGAGGAAGAATTAATTTTATATGTGTGTTATTTATTATTTTTTAGTTCGAGTCTGTTTATGTTATTCATGGACAGGAAAGCATGTTTAAAAAAATCTTATTACTTATATACTTATATCTTATACTTATATGTCTACAATACTTATATCTTATTAAGTATTGTAGACAATCGTCTTCACATGCTACAAAATTTACTCATAATCCCCGCCGGTAAAAGATATTCATATTAAAAACCAATGTATCAAAAGCTGAAACGAGCTTGTTAAGGCACAGCTCTCTAAATTCAAAACAGGGAAGTTGGGTACCAATGTTACTGTAAATAACCTAAACATACCTTCACTATTAAGCATATGTTTGTGTTATTTTTGTCAAAAAACGAAAGCTGTATTTTTTCTTAAAGTAAAATAGATTGTAGGTGTTGATTGATAATGTTTTTTGCAATATCTCCTTCTGCAACTGAATAAAAAATTACAAAATTTAAATTTTTTTACTATTTATATGATACGTTTATGAAAACAATAAAACGGGTTTTGAAAATGTATTCAGCAATCAACATCCGCATATGATAGTACTTCAAAATGACACCAAATTTTTAAATTTATTCCACGAATTAACGTGAAAAAATTACTTATTTTTTAGCATTGCTCTTGTGGGAATCAGAATCATTATGGCGAACAGGGTAGCCTCCCCTAATATTAAAGTTTCTCGTGACAGGGGAAAACCAAACTCGTCTCATCTGGTTGCTCTTTCGTCTAATCTATATTTGGACGAGCCTTTTTACCAGTACATTATTTCTAACGGAAACCCCTTCCCGTGCCAAATTAACACTAAAATAAACTGGAGGCATTAATACCATTAGTACTACATGAAAGCTATATGGTTGGCAGTAAGCTCTGTCTAAGTGACTTAAAACAGCAGTTGGTTGTTTACAGTTAGTTATGAACATAGCTGCTGAATATTATAGCATACTTCAGCAGTATATATTATAGCAGTCTTCAGTTAAGTAATTTGTATATTTTAAAAATGCACTTTTCCGGATATAAACTGTGGTAAATGTAATTTAAACCTTGTGTAATATTTTACCTTAGTATAATTTACGAAGTGTTTCATAAAGTCCTTTTAACCCCCTTTTTTATTATTTTTATTAAAAATAAGATAACAACACTTTGTATGTATCTTGTTTTGCATAACATGTCAAATTCTTTTAAATATCTGAACCTTTATGATTTTGGGGGGCTTGAGGGGGTAGGGTCATATAATACACCATTGAAAAGCTTATTTCAAGAGAAACAGAATGGCGCAAACTAGAGCTTAGTATCTTGCTTCGTTTGAAATTAATTTACAATCAAGTAATGGACAAGTAATTTAAAATGATAGTGTTATCATAGCATCAAAGCAGGTGACTGATTTGTTAATATTAGGAATAAATAGGTTGTACGTTATTTTCCAGAACTTTGATTGCCCATTACTTTGAAACGAAGAAAGGTATTAAGCTCTAATTTGCGCCCTTACGTTTCTCTTTTAATAAACTTTTCAATGTTGTACTGCATGACCTACCCTTACATTTGTAACTTTTAACCCCCCTAGCACTAAGCCCCCCAAAATCATAGAGGATAAGATATGCAAAACAAATTTCCTGTTATGCAACACAAGATATATAAAAAGTTTTGCGAATTTATTTTCAGTAACAAAATATAATGAGAGGTTTTAAAGGGAATTTATGAACACTCTGTGTATACATAAATGACCCTTTAGACTAATGGTCTATTTTTGTAAAATTACCTCTGGCAACGTAATAACTCATTAAGAACTTGTTTACGGAAATGTGTAAATCTTTGTTGTTTTAAATGTTTAAAATTATTTGTAGAATAATTTTACCCGTACTAAACGTTAAGTCTCTGCTGCGTTTTAACCTTAATAATTCGATTTCCTGTAAGGTTAATTTTAAAATGAAACTTATAAAACAACTTATGTTAACCTTATAATTTTCGCCAAATATTAATGAAAAAAAAAACATCAGTAAGACACAAAGTATGTTCGATAAAATGATGTCGTCAAACATCCAGTTACATAAAATCATCCAATGAAGGTAAGGTGAGAATGGTTCATATCTCCTATTGTTGTAACATCTGGTTATCTGGAATTACTGTAGTTCACTATCTAATCTAATGAGTGTAAATATCGATAAGCAAAAACATAGCACTCAAATCTTTTTACTAATACATATTGAATAAAGAAGGCGATAGCTGATGATAATGAAAACAAATCGTTACATAAGACAGTCCTAAGGAAAATATTTCTAGTGACATATTTTACAAGAAATCGAAGAGAAAATAATAAGATATTTATTTATGCCAAAATAATGGCTCCAACGTGGCTGTTGGCCTAACATGAAGCTTATTTAAACCTTTCCGATATGTTTGCCTTAACATAAAGAGTATTTTACGATACCGAATAGAAAATATGTTTTCTTGGAATCGGAGTTATTTGTCTGATATAAGATATAGCATACATATGGAAACCTTGATTATTGTAGCCCGAACGATGGTTGTTGGATTAATGCATAATTTCCAAACGTGTTTCAAAAATCTGGATAAGGTTAAATATTTTACATTTGAGTAATAATATCATATAACCTGCAAATAATATTTATTATTATGTATACAAACTATTTAAATACATTAAGAAATTTTTCTTCACAGTCTTTAATCCATCGAATTTAGTTAAAATGTATTAAATATTCTAGGTACAACAATAATACAACATTGAACAAAAACAATTTTGATTACAATGTAAAATCAAGTATGATTTCTTAGACCAACTCCATACTGGTTTCGCATAACTACTCGCCAGTGGTTTGTGTTTCCACTACGCAAATACAACATGTTTACCACATTGAAAACATATAAAAGGTGATTGTAGTCAAATAGTAGGTTCAGTTTCAAACGTATTACAAATAATTCTGGAGTACTTGAAGTAGGAATTGTGTTCATAAATTTTTAAATATGGTACAGTTATTTATAAAAATAACAGCTAAACATGTACAAATATTAATAATCATACTATAATAAAAACTTATTAATCCTCCCTCGGACTAAATAACTTTTCTATACTTCAATAGTTGATTTTGTCCCACATTTCCCCAAATATTGAATTCGGAACTCATAAAACTCTCCATTTTAACAACGCCTCTGTTTGCTACATTTATTTCTATAAAATGAAGAGAAGAGTAATAAAACAAATGGAAACAATAGATCGGTGTGTAAAGATTGCTGCAGTTTGTGCAAGGAGACGCCGAGCGACTGCAGTCACTCCCCACCCGACAAACTAACGTTTTTCTATTAAAACTTATATATAATTAATGGTCGCTCATAGTACTAACACATTGAAGAAATTTAAACATATAGGACTACCCAAAAGTAGGAAAGTTGTGTTATTATCTCTTTGTTTTACATGCGACGTGAATTATTGCAGAAAATTTTATGAAGAACATGAGTAAAACAACTAGGTTTAAGCTACGTCTCCCATAAAACATTGAATTGTCTATTATATAATTTCTCAAATAATTTCAATTCAATTCATTTTTGAAAATTATCAACCACCAGATGTAGTGCATAACAAGAAGAAATAAAAATATGCATCGCCTCTACAACTAATTTGTAATCTGTATACGAACTTCATAAATATGAAAGAGGGCTCTTTGTATATTGTACCTACAATTCACATGGCAAAGTTTTGACGCAAGGTATTTGGTTGTTAATGTTCCACAATCTGAACGATTTATTACATCCATAACTCATAAAAACTATATTCATATAGGGTTAAAAATTACTTACACAAAAAAAATAAGACTAAAACTACACGAGTTTCAGCTTATAATGGTGATCTATTATAGTGTTGTAAGGGTGTTCTAATTGAACATATAATACATAGTGTAACGCACTTACAACTTTACCATCTTAAAAATATTTTTCTCAACTACACTGGATTCCACGTTCACCGTGCAGTACAGAGCGCCCATTAACCATGTTATCCATACGACAGTCTCAGCTATACTAGCCGACTAAAAATCATCAACTCCCATGCAACGCTCGGTCAGT
>JAGFPH010017677.1:0-17321 GCA_018207615.1 Philaenus spumarius | reverse complement strand
GTTTATGTACATGACATGGATGATATAAATGTGCAGTTATGCCTGGCTAACAAAGCGTCGGCAACAGAATTCATAGGATTCAACTGAAATCCTGATTGTATTTTTGCAAAGCAATATGCTGCTGATTGGGCAAAAATAGAGAACGGAAGGAGATGGAAAAAACATCAAATGACTGAGGTCAAACAAGCTTTAAGATGTCCTCTTTAGGCAAATTACATTGGACTTTCTTATGCTGGGCAGATTTAACATAAGGAAGGTGGTACGGTTGATAAATGAAGCCACCTAAAAGGACTTGTGCAGAGAATGCGACTATATATACATCCTAGAATCTGTATATTGGAAATGAATAAACCTCAGAGCAGCTGATATTTGAGTGTAAATTTCTCAATTGACTAAGTAATACAATAACCAGTGACCGGGAGACAGCAGACCATTCCTCTAGATAATCTTAAGTTAGACGAGTGACTGGAGAAAAATCATCATCCTTACTTATGGGAGATCTTATTGCTGCTGACATGTAGCAAGATTAGATTGTTCAAAATTGTAACAAAAGGTGTAAACTAAGAAAATGAAATTGAACAACATTGAAGTTAATTTTCTTTCGGTGATTCAATGATTTGCTGTCGGTAAAAATTGTAATAACAACATTGGGAAGGGAATGGGTTTAAAAACAACATCTACAAGTAAAAACATTTATTTTACCATTTCAAATAAGACAAAACACAAATCTGTATTAGATATCAAAATAAATGAACAATAAATTATTATTACTACCAAGGATTATTATTATTATCAATACAGTACTAGGAACATGTTATGCAATTTAAAACCATGTTCTACATCATTATTCAGTGCCATAATTTGCAGTGAATTGATACTACATTTCATTGTTGGTAGAAACAAACTTAAAATTTATAAACACATCAATACTGCTGCGTTGAGATTGAACTCAGAAGAAAATATTAAATGGATAGTCCCGATGGTTTTTCGCTCTAAACAAAAGAAAACAAACAAAATTTATATAATATAATAATACAATTTAAACCTGAACTGGACTTATGAGAAATAAACATTATATAAATAATAAAATTAACACAGTTTCTTACAAAAACATAATGTAATTTAATGTAATTTTTTTACGGCTAAAATAAAACAAAATGATTAACAATGCTCATGGTTTTGTTAAGCTCACGAAATAGCTTGTTTCAAGGTATGATACTTGAAGTAAATTAACAGTAAATGAAGTCTGGAATTTCCGTAATATCTCAAGAACTGTTGACAGTTTAAAATGTCCTTAAAATTTGTAATGGTTGTTGGATTAATTTTTTGTACTTTTGACATGGCCCACACAAGGGAGGGTCCAAGTGCTCCTGAAGGTCCCAGGCCCTGGCACCATGGGGGGCCCCGGTGTTCATGTGTGATTTTAATAGGGTAGGCTATGTTAGGAAAATACTTTGAAAATAAATTACAATTAGTAGTCTCTCCAACCATTTATTTTAGAAACATCATGTTTTTTCTTGACAATTAATTAGTACTTAGATTTTAAAGAATATTTGTTAACTGTAAAAATTAATATTTAACAGATGATAAAACCAACCAACTCCAACAATGAAATGGAAGTACATTCAAAGTACTTCGTGAAAAGAAGTAGCAGTGCGGTAAATGGAAAACAGAGTATGTGGCTAGACAGACATGACAAGTTTGTAGAATAGGCTCTGATAATGTCCCATAAATGTTGAAACCCAACTCAATAAAGGCTTACTCAATGAGGTGCAACACTTAAGAGATTCCTGGGAGACCATTTTGCGAGAGTTTAAAGTAGTTGCTGAAGCATCACAACCCACTTCGTGACCAAGAGAAGACTTAAGAGGAAGAGGCAAGCAAACGTAGAAAAAAACTCAATTAAAGAAGATCTTCAAAGAGAAGAAGAAGCAACAAATGAATTTAAATCATCTGTAATTTTTCTGTGCTGGACATTGTCATGGTTGATTTGAAGACTAGGTTTTCCAGTTCTGAAGTGATGTGATTGATCTGTTTTCACCAATTTTGAATTCTCCCTTATCTCCAAGTATTCTGAAGGCTTAAGTGATGGTTTAGTTGAAGAAATAATGCATACGAAGAGTGTCCATGCTAACGGTGTTTGACTCAGAAAAAGAACCACTTAAAATTTTAAACTCCATCTATGAGAAAGGATTGAATCTATTTTTGTAAATTTGTGCACAGGAATCCAGCTTTTTTGCAACAGTTTCTGCTGCTGAGAGATCCTTCAGTAGGCTGGCCAGTCTCTAAAAACTTGGCCGAGTAACTTAAACTGGCCAAAACCAACTCAACCCCTTGGTTGTTACAGCCATTGAAAATGAATTGGCAAAAACTGATGACTTTTTTGAAGTTATTAACCAATTCAGTCACAAAAAAGCCACAAAATTGTACAGTTTAGTGTAAGGATGTGTTAATATAAATCAAGTTATTATTTTACCTTTCATTTATAGCATTTATTTACTCTTAGTATCATTGTATGTATTATGTTATTATAATAAAAATATCATTATCTAGATCTTTACTTTGAAACAAAGCAAAATACTAAGATCTAGTTTTTGCCATTCTATTCTTCTTTTGATAAGCTTGACAATGGTGTATTACATGACCTACCTTTACATTTAAAATTGTTAACTCCCTTCCCCCCAAAAATCATAGATGATCAAATATGTCAAAAAATGTGACCTGTTATGCAACACAAAATATAAACGGTACAAAGTTTTAACTTATTTTCAGCAACAAAAATAATGAAGGGAGTTAAAGGGACTAGATGAACACTCTGTATATGTTAAGGATTCAAATTATTTTCAAAATTTTAACATGCTGTGTGCGTAGTTAGATTTATTGTTATCTACATTCTTTTTCAGCCAAATGTTCTTTAAATCTTTGATAGAACATTCTTCCTGCTTGGCCTATGCAGACTAGGTTATTTATTAATTTATAAAAATCAGTTTTATATTTTAATGGATTGTCTGATTAATCTCTGGATGTTGTTATTTGTTCAAAACACTGTATTAACGGTTAGTTTTTTGAAATTATACTTGATAGTAAGTTTCCGTATTCACAAGCTATGTAGGTAGTTTTTTCTTTGCGTTTTAAAGATTTAATACTTTTCTTTTCTATTTTTACTTTCTCCCCGTATACCATAGTATATGGAGAAAGTATTGTATTCGTCAAAATTTTCGAGTTTGAGTTTTTGGTGGAAATATCCGTTTTGGGTCCCTCTGAACCTAAAAAAGTGGTTTTTGGAGTGATGTCTGTGTGTGTGTGTATGTGTGTCTGTGTGGATGTTATAAGACCTAGAGCCTAAACCAGTCGTCCGATTTTGATGAAATTTGGTATGGAGGTACTAATCCACGGTATCTCCAGGCGTTTTTTTCATTTTTGTGAATTTTTTATTTTTAAGGGTAATTTTCCCATAAAAACCCTTAAAATAACGGAAAAATCAACTTTTCTCAAAAACGGCTCTAACGATTTTGATTAAAATTGTATAGTTTATTAGGGACCTAAAGTACTATAAACTGTAAAATTTCAATCAAAATCGTTAGAACCGTTTTTGAGAAAAGTTGGTTTTTCCGTTATTTTATGGATTTTTATGGGAAAACAACTTTAATACAAAATCACCTCTCCTACCCCACCCTACAAGTCACCGTGAATCTGTTTAATAATTTAAATATGTTTGTGAGAAAGTATGTGACAGTTTCTGGTACCGTTTATTTTAGGAATGGGATCGTTTCAAAAAAAGCGGGGAAAAAGTAAGTCAGTTTTAATTGTTATCCCTGTGACTTGGATACTAAACAATTCATGAATCACACATTTGTAAGCGTGTCCGTGTTTGATGGTGATGAGGAAATGAATCGCAGTAATTTATAATCAAGAAGAATTATTATAAATCATTTGTCACTATCATAACTTCAAAATAAATAATCTCATATTCGGGAGAAAAGCGGTTTAAATTTCATACACAATCAGATTCACAGACAAAATACTGTTACATACTGGTGACTCCACTGCTAATGTGAAGAAGAAGTTTTAGGGAGCAACAACTGCTAGTTGCAAAGTAGCATACAAATTAATATCTTGGTTATATTGATACAACTGGGCCCAATGGAGAGTTTAGTTCTACATTATAGATTTTGTGAAATTATTTTGTTAAGTTGAGATAGCTTTTGTAATAAATATTGCAAATAACTTTTGAGGCTTAAATCCCATGACTGAAGTGACAAAAAATTATGAGGAAAACATCTAAAGAAAGTCAAAGAAATTGTTTGTGCTACTTACTCATTAAAAGGAAATGCTCTCTCGTTCAAGTTAAATTTGTCAATTTTCGTCATTTCCTTTGCCGTCAGTTGAAAATCAAATATGTTAGCATTTTCTTTAATGCGTTCTTCATTTGATGATTTTGGAATAGGCACTACTCCTCTTTGTACCTGTGTAATAAAAAATGTATTATGCTGAAAAATCTTACTACTAAAGACACATTCTAATATATTTTTATAAATGACAATTTTGCTGTTAATGTTTGTAATTGCTGCTAAATTGTATAAGCATTCTAGTGTCAAAAGAGATTTTATCACAATTAAATTACAAGTGAAAAAACATGGGGATTCGAAACCAGGATTACTATTACTATACCATGATAATGCTCTACCTGATTAGTGTTACCACGGAATGGTAAAGGTCCTGGGTTCAAATCCCGGTCTTGGTCCATGTTTTCCACTTGTAATTTAATTAAATTTTCCCTTGCTGGGGAAATAAAACAGAAAAATTATTACTAATTAAAAATAAACGGTATCAGTTAACTGACACAAACTTTCTGCCAACTTACTGTAGCCAAAATAATATTGTTTTTAATCATTTTATTTACTACTTTTTAGAACAAAACAAAAAAATAATATTCTACCTACGTAAATCGTATAAAAAATTATTGTCCCAGGCGGCATTCGATCGCGCGACCTTTGAATTACTGGCCGTGGTCGCTACCATGGTGCTACCCCGTGCGGCGGCCGCCGCGATGCTAGATTGACAACAAAAACTTGTTTATTTTTAAACATTTCCCCATAATTATAAAACGCCGAAGTTTTGATAAAAGCGGGTGGTGTCATTTTGTTTGGCATCTTAAGCACTATAAATACTGAAAATTCGATCAAAATCGTTAGAGCCGTTTTTCAGAAATTTGCATTTTTTTCGTTTTTTATGGGTTTTTAGGGGTAAATTACCCTTACAAATTAAAGCGGGTGGTGTCATTTTGTTTGGCATCTTAAGCACTATAAATACTGAAAATTCGATCAAAATAGTTAGAGCCGTTTTTCAGAAATTTGCATTTTTTTCGTTTTTTATGGGTTTTTAGGGGTAAATTACCCTTACAAATTAAAAATTCAAAAAATGAAAAAAAAAACGCCTGGAGATATTAGGGTTTAGTACCTACATACCAAATTACATGAAAATCGGACCAATAGTGTCCTCTCTGGTCGTGTATACATACAGACAGACTGACAGACAGACACCACTTTAAAAACACTTTTTTGGGTTCAGAGAGCATCAAAACAAAAAATTCCACTAAAAATATGTTTGGGTTCAGGGAGCACCAACACAGATAATTGCACTAAACAATTTTTGGGGGGTTCTGGGAGCACCAAAACAGATAATTCAACTGAAAATTCAAATTCGAACATTTTTACGAAAACAATACTTTCTCCATATACTACGTATAGGGTGGAGAAAGTAATAACAGATTTTGAAAAATTGTCAAAATTTCTTGGCAGTTAAAATGGTTTTAAGTTATCCTCTTCAACCTTGCCAATAATAATTTATTAGTGTCTATGAAAACCTAATACTCTATAGTAAATGAAAGGAAACATAAGATAAGCATTTTTTGGGGTTTTTATTTTGTTTGTTGGAGGTGAAAAACTAGATTAGGTAAACACCATCTCCACGTTTTGTTAGAATAATTGTAGATAACTTAGATAATTGTACAAAACTTAATTGTAGATAACTTCCTTCTTAATGCTGAAACCAAACTAAAATGATTTGTTTAAATTGATTGCTCTATGTTCTCTACCATTGAATCCAAAATTATATACTATATGAATAGTACAATTAATTGTTGCAAAGATAAAAAAAACTGCTCCCAGGATTGTGAAAGACAACCTCAAGCCCATATGAGTAGTGCACTAAAAGTAGAAACTTCTTATCAAATATTTTTTTCAAGTAGTCAACTAATTAGCAAATGAAAGCAAGATAGCAAAATAATGTTAATACTGAAATTAAATATTTTGTAATCAAAATTCTTTCTACTGTGAAAACCAAATATGCCTAATGATTTGGTTTTTTTCTTTCATAAAATACATGTACAAACATTTTTTAGCAAGTGGCATGACACGTAAGGTTTGAAATTAATTCTCATTGCTAATATTTCATAAGCAAATCACATCACAGGGTACATAGAGGGTATGATCGCACTTAGATTATACTAAGAAATAAGTGATTTTAATGCTTTTCAACCATTGGTTACATTTTGGTTTAAATATTTACTACTTTTAAAGTGTGTTTTTAGTGTTTTATGTGTGCTTGACAATGGGAATGCGTTCCCGAAACGCATCGTATTAAGATTACTTAATCATTCTTCAGAAATCACAAGACGGACAAATTTAACAAGGTAATATTTATTAATATATTATCTTCTATATTATTTACTATGCATTCATAATACATTTATGATTTACTGAATTTATAAGGATTTGTGCACTAATTCATAGTAACAAAGAGTGCAAAATTCTCAATCATGGTTTAAAAGCCGGATCTAAGTACTGTCTGTACTGTACATTGTGGGGGGTACTGTCACTACATTAAACAATTTTGTTTAATAATGGCGCCTTTTATTGAAGATTAAGGGGCGTTGTGTTCTATAAATAATGCGGTCAAATGTGACAGCGCCACTTGTCAGATTCAGACGCTCACTGCTACCTCAGTCAGGCAGTACGTGTTTCTGTATTGCATAACTGTCATACAATCTGTTGTGCATATGCTCCTTGGTTCATATCCTGGAAAGAGCTGAAAACCTTCAGAAAAATTACGAAAAGGATATTGGACCCTCTCTAGTTCGAGAACTAATTTCAACCTACTAAAACCTACAACAAACAGCTGAATACGGTTTTAAATCAATGTACAACCTTATTCGACACATCCACACGAGCAAGTTTAAAAACCATGAACCCGCGCGCCCCATCGTTTTCAGGCCTCCCAAAAATTCATAAGGAAAACATACCCATCAGACCTTTGGTGAATTTCACAACCGCCCCGGGATACAAAACAGCTAAGAATCTCACCCAAATCTTGAGAAATAGTATTGCACTAAATAACGACCATAGCCTAAAAAACAACTTTGATTTCATAGAAAAAATAAAAAACATAATACCCAAACATAATTATATGATTGCATCATTCGATATCATTAATCTGTACACTAACATCCCTGTCCAAGAAACTTTAACCATTGTAAATGAACATCTTACCTCTGCAAATATACTAGAACCAAAACAAATTGCAGAGTGCATGCGTTTATTGTCAGTTATTTTAAAGCAAAATTATTTCACCTTCAATAGTGAATTCTATACCCAAAATGACGGCTTAACAATGGGATCACTGCTGTCCGGGTTGTTAGCGGATATTTACTTGAACCACTAAGAAAATACGTACCTTTTGTCGGGTTTGAACAAATTTAAGAAAAACATCATATATTATGCACGTTATGTGGACGATACCTTTATGATCATCGACGGAAATATGCGACTGTTAGCGAATTTAAAAAACTACATGAACAGTATTAATAATAAAATACAATTCACTTTAGAAACAGAAAACAATAATAGAATAAATTGTTTGGACCTCACAGTAACTAGATTATCCAACACGTTTAAATTCAAAATCTACCGTAAACCTACCACAACAGACATTACCATTCATTCCAGTTCACATCATCCTACCAAACAAAAGTTAGCTGCCTATAATAGTATGGTGTATAGACTTTTATCCATTCCACTCAGTACAGAAGATTACCAAGATGAACTTAACACCATCAAATATATAGCCTCGGCAAACGGTTACAACACAATGATTGTAGACAATATTATAAAAAAGCATAAAAACAGAAATCCACTTCAGAAGAAAACTACTAAAAATAAATATATCCCAGCCAAATATGGTAGAGTACTCCCTAAAATATTGAATAATGCGTTTGGAAAACTGAATGTCACATTGGCCTATAAAACAGAGAATAGTATTAAAAGAATATTGCAACCCAGAATAATGACACCTCTCGAAGATAAGACCGGCATCTACAGGATTAATTGTAACGATTGTGAACGATATTACATAGGACAAACGGGAAGACCTTTTATACGACGATACAAGGAACACCTGCCAAAAAGGACACTCCACATAAAATCAAATTTTGCCCGTCACATAATGGACAATGACCACACGTATTCGAGTTTTGATAAAAATTTTAAACCTTTAATTGTATGCAATAAAGGCACATACATGGACACCGCTGAGGAATATGAAATATACAAGGCATTTAAATTAAAAGATGAACTATTAAATGACCAGCTGAACTTCAAATCCAATAGGCTTTATGATACTGCGATAAGCGTTGACAATAAGATTATTTGAATCAACAGTTCAGTAGTTGGTCAACCTTCCAACGGTGCGCACTGATTCCTCGCTTTATATATTATGTTTTTGTTAAATGACATGTGTGTTTGTGAAATGTTTTTAATGTAATATATGACGACCTGATCTCAGAGAAGCCAGACGATGGAACATAGATTCCGAAACGCGTTGCAATAATATAAAAGGAAGTCACACAACGGAAATACGAAGGTAAATATAATAATTTTTACTTTAAGTAGTGACTTGGATACTGATACACAATGTTCAAACTAATTTCACTTCGTGAAAGTCTTGGTGAAGAAGTTGCTAAGTGGAAGACAGTCTTTCAGCACACTACACTTTTGTTTGTTGACGTTGAGATAATTTCCTCCAGTTTACCTGAAGCGCCTGAACGGCCTTGACCTTGTTTCTGACCCTGCCTGTAAGGGTTGCCTCAGCCGAAAGATCATTTTCCGCATTCAAGAGGACAAAAATTTGCCTAAGGAGCACAATGGGTCAAGACAGCGATTTGGGATTGATTGACCCCAATGCTGAGGCATCAGCAATTGATAAGATGGAGCTTATAAAACATTTTTCTGAAATTAAATCCAGGAAGAAAACTTTTTGATACTATGTAGTACAGGTTCACACTGTAACATTCTTTGATAAACAATTTGTGAGTAGTTAATAAATAAAGTAAAATTAATTATTATATCTTTAAACATAAGTTCAATTCAATATGTAGCCAATGTCCATCATAGCCTAAGACTTAGGTGTTGGTTTTGTTTAGGAGTACTTGGTAATGTATAAGTTTATAGAAAATGGAGTGTTTATTTTCAGGAAAAGTACAGAAGGTGGCACATATAAGCATATATGTACAGATTGTTTTACAGACAAAGGAAACAAGTAACAAATTTGAATTACTGTTAGTATTATTAAACCTTACTTTAGGTATTGTAACACCTGATTTTTGTCAATTTAGGTAGGGTAGGGCTCTTAACTCTAAAGGGGGATTCTTCTTCAGGCAAACTGGCCCGAGAAGGATTTTTGCAACTTACATATATCACGCACCGAGTGGTTTTCTTGATGAGAACATTAACTCAGTTTTGGCCGATATGCAAAGTTAGAAAACTTTGGCTTTCTTCATCCTATTCAAATTTTATAAGACTGTATATTTCTCTGTGATAAACCACTAAGCAGATGGCATAAAGAGTCCTTTATTTGCAAAAGCAAGAAGTAACAAATAATATTAAGTTTAAATACCTACTGAAATCACATGTCTGGAAATGCAAAGGCATAACTTTCTAATCTTCAGCATTTTGGTTCTATTACAACTTTTAGAAAGTTTTTAACGTGAAACGTTTGAAAAATGTGGTTACTTAAGACAGTCGTTCTAACGTTCACGTAAAATAATGACCGAGAAATATCTGATGATACTGCTAAGAAGTGAAAAACATATAAAAATAAAGGTTTACTGAGCTTTTCTTGTGTATTTTGTATTTGCTTCAAATGCCATTATTTCTTAAACCATTATTTGTTAAAGTTGCCAGAATTGTGACTTTCATTGTGAATTTCACTTGGTCAAGTTTTTGAGATTATGTTATTTTCTCAATCAAGCAACAGTAGATGTGTTATCTGGTTTATGATGACTGGAATTTATGAATGAAAACCAAGATCTGATTTCAAATGAGCAACATATGACGTGGGGTTTATTGTGTCACTGGTTCTCCACTCTCAAATATTCTACGATATCACATAAATCTCTGATTAAGTGTGCGTTTTATTTATAGGTTGTTTTTGATTGTACTGGTGTTTGTTTTTATAACTTAAGATTGTTGCATAATATTATGTATTTCAACGTCAGTACTTTTCGAATGTTTGTTAAGCTGTTGGGAGAATATCATAAATAAGTTTGTTTTTGCATTATCTTACTTCTTAATTTCCTAAGGAATTTTTTGTGAGCTCAGCCACGATTTTATTACTTTTATTATTTTGATGATTGTTATTTCAAATCAAAAGGAATTTTCTCAAGATGTTCCAAAAGTCATTTGTTTTAACCTCAATCGCTAGGACTCTGTCCTCTTAAGCATCAGACTTCCCATTTATAATTATCTCATGTAAGAAATACTTTATTGAGTGTGTCACATGAGTTTTATCTTAAGTAATCTCACTTAAATAAAAAGCTATCTTAAGTAATTAATTTTATTTAAATATACAGCTGTCTTAAGAAACTAATATTTCTTCTAAATATATAAGAAAGACCGTTTTGGGTAACAAGTCCAATTACGCGCGACATTTAATTACACCAACTTCGGCAGAAACTTTAAACCTATAAAAATTTATAGTAAAAGAAAATTTGTGAGCGCTGTGAAAGAGTTCGAAATTTGTAAGGCATTTAAAAGTAGAAAACAAAAACAATGAACACCAACTATTCAATTAATGACCAATTGAATTTCGACTCGAACACCATATACGATACGGCGAAAAGAATCCAGGAAGCCCATAGCAAATAATAGTTCCGAGTGCGCACAGATAACGGACAGGCAGTCGACATCCAGTAACCATAAGGTGTACATCTATTAACTGTGTTTTAAATGTGTTGTTGTTTTATGAGTGTGTGTGTGTGTTTTTCTTAATGTTTTGACGATCTCCATTCACGAGATATTCTAATGATGGGATAGACATCCCAAAACACGTCAATAAATAAACAAAAAAAGGTCACTGATGAAACATTATAAGGTACTGTACTATTATATTAAATATTTCTATTTATAACCTGTCACTGTGTTCTTTACATTTTTATTATGTTTGTTTTCAGTTCACAGAGTATTTAATGTTTATTAAATACGAACCATTGCTGGGAACACTAATTTGTTTTTTAAGAGCTCTATACATGTATACAAAATGTTAATGCTTTTGAGTCTTGTGAAAAATTACTTTTATTGTGAAAACTTTTCATATTTAATAAATTACTTTAATGATACTCTGAGGTAAATATAGTACTTTAATAAAATAAATAAAGCAGTTTAAATTATTACTGCATCTGATCGCTCTTTAATCTTACTAAAAGATCCATAGTAATTACAATACAAACCAAATATTTTAACGCTACTTGGGCTATCGTCTTTTTGTGTTGTTCTGCTATCTCGTACAATCGATGCTCTACAAGTACGAACTGTGCATTGTCAGGGCAATGACCAGGCCTCTCTGGTGACCCAAACGGTGCGTAGGCAACAACAACAATGTGTTTTAATTTACAGAAAGCTATCAGCTCTTTTTGGTTTAGGTAAATATGACATTCGACCTGAAAATAAAACCACTTTTACATACAAATATGTAAAGTGACTCTTAAATAAAATATTTAAATATAAAATATTTAAGTCTCTACAATAAATGAAACAAAAACAGAGGTTAGGATTGAAAGTAGTTTTGATGACAATTTTGATTCATTAATTAATCTATATAATAAAAATGAATTGCTGTTTCTTTGAAATCGCATCAATTGAGAACTGCTGGACCAATTTGGCAATTTTTTGTTTTAAAATGTTCATAATAGTCCGAACTAGGTTTTTATATAAAGAAAAATTTGAAAACTTTCCCGAAAAAGTTTCAAATTTGGAAAAAACTAAACAGCCTCTTTTGTATGGACTCAAGACCATAGCGCTCAAAAACAGCTGTTCGTATAAAATGCTTAGTAACACATGTTTGTTTACATTCACTACCATAGCAACTTTAGCAAATTTATAATCAGTTTATTATTCTTCAAAACCAATAGCTTTTTAGATTAGATTGACAAATTAAAAGCAAACACAAACAAAAATCAATAAAACATGCTTAGGCCTACTATATTATAATTCAATTTAAACATCGGTTGTTACATATTATTATAAATAAAACAACTGTTATGGATCAAAAACTGAACATAATTTTAGGTTAGGCCTACAATGAACCAAAACACTTTTATTTGCAACCAATTTCTCTAATTTATAATCGGGTTATTATTCTTCAAAAACCAAAACAGCTTTTTTAGGTTAGATTGCCAAACAACACAAACAAAAATCAACGAAAAATGCTTACTGTATTATAATTCAATTCAAACATCGGTTGTTACATATCTATTTACTTACATATATGCTGTTTAAAATATTGTTTATATAAATTGTTTATATAAATTGTTGACATAAACACCATTTGCAATTCAATAACTTAAGTCAAAAGAATGAAATTTGATAACTACCCTTAAAATTAAATAAAGCAATAGCGAAGCATTGCCGGGTCCACTAGTAATTAGATAAAACGCCAATAAGTTGCAACTGGTTACGGAATACGAAACAAAACTTATTTACATGTGAATTTTATATTTATTGTATAAGGATAGTTATTCAGCCATTTTTATCTTTAAGCCCCGAGTCGGCGAAATGCGAGTCAATAAATATTTCTTAACAGTATTGTTAATTGATTAGCCTATATAATAAAAACATATTGTAAAAGTTGTTTTTAATATCCGCACAAAGTCATGTAAAAACTGTATGAAAAAAATATCTGAAACCGCCAGGTCCAGGCTCTTAGATAATTACTTTCTCCCTCTGTTCAGATCTACATTCTCATTTTTAATGTTTGTTCGATTGAAGACAATTCATTTATAGTTATTGTTACTTTGTGTAATTTGTAGAACCATACACATAAACAAATCTGGTGGCACTATGGCCAACATCCCAAAAATATTAATAGTTTGCGCTCTCCCACTGAACCATGAGCTTCCACTAAACCCTGAAAGACTAAACATTTTTATTTAAAAAATGAAACTCACTTGATTAACGACGGGCCAAACTTTTGCAGTTTTCAGAAGTTGTTTGATCTGAGCACTGTTGAAATTTGCAACTCCGATGTTGTGAGTGAAGCCTAACTTGATGCATTTCTCCATGGCTTTCCAGGTCTGTTCAATCGTCGTTGGATCTTCCTCGGATGGGTTATCCTTCTGCAAGGAAGTCTAAAGTTAGTGCTAACTAAATAAAAGTAAAAAGTAATTAAAAAAATTTATAAGTTAAAAAAACAGAAACAAAACACTTAACCTAATTTTGTGTATGGTCACAATATTAAGGCTCGTCGTGCACGGCGCTACTAGTTTGTGACGAAACTGATTATTCACTGCAGTTACTAACTGGTTACTCGTACATGTATGTACCGAAAAGTGATTGTAAATTAACGTGATTGACTGACCCAGTTACATTCGGCGAGATGTTAAGCGACGATGAGGAAGTTGTCATTTTGTATTATGTATCACTATTGGAGGAATAGAAACATGAGGAGACAGTGGCTGCATTCGTATATAGAAAGAAATGTAAGTTGTAGATTGTGTGTGACCGCGAACGAACTTCGGGAAACAGATGAAAATTTTATGCGTTCTACCAAATGGGTAAGGAAAGTTTTCAGGAGATGGTAACACTAGTTCTCCCATCAATACAAAGAAACAATACCAATATGAGGGAATGTGTGAGCGTCAATCCAATATTTATTGACTGTTCACTCATCTCAACAGATCTAGTCTGCAACGCTACTCACAAGAGACTGGCACTGTCGGTAGCGAGGCGATGCATTGCAAACTAGTTACAAACCGATTTGTAACCAGTCCCTTCATCTATGAGGTTTCACAGGAATGCATGTGCAGTGACGCTCAAGGTATAATTAAGAGATATTAGTTGCTAAACAGTCTCTAATCAGTCATGTACGACCGGCATAAATGTCACGTTCTTATATTAAAACTAAAAAAGTTTATCTGTGCTTAGGTGCACTTTTTTGTATCCATTAAATCAATATGTCTATAATAGGCTACTTATATGTGAGAAATGTTTAAGACATAATACCTTGTAGCCAAAAGGCCAATGCATCAGATACAGATCAATGTAGTCGAGGCCTAGCTTATCTCTTGAAGTTTTGCAAGCTTCAATGACATCATCAGGAGAATGGCTGTCATTCCACAACTGTACAAAATTATTACATCAAAATAATTTGTGTTGAATATTGTGCATTAGTAAAATATATTTATTGTAATGAAGGTATTTACGTACATGAATAATGTTGTAGCAGATTAATGAATCAAAATTATTGTATTTTTCTTTTCGTAAACTACTATTTAGAAAGTTGGAATTCTTCACTCTATTATTTAAACTGAATAATGTTTAAACTAGTCGCCATTATTTCACTAGAACTCAAAATAATTTCCAAACAATGCCTAAAGACTGTGAAAAAACCCACTTGATTATAAAATAAGAAATAAACATATTATACCTAATAAAGCTTCCTTTTTACTATACAAGAGCGGATTTAAAACATTAAATTATTGTAGGAATTATGTAAAGATGTCCTCGAAATCTCATATTACATAGTATTGAGGAAGATTTAGTTGAAAATAATATTGATACATCTGTGAATAATAATAATTTGTTAAATTATAGACATTAATTGTCTAGTTTGACAATGTTCTATTCTACAAGAAGTACCTACATAAAATGTTCATATTCTTTGTTATAGCCCCTCTATTTGTCATACGTAAAATGCAGCAAGCCTACAACATACATTGGAGTTGTCAAAAGATAAAAATTAGAAATAAATACAAAAGATAAAATTACAAAACAGAAAAAAACAATTATAAATAATCTCTAAATTATATAAAAATGAATGTTTCTTTGTCCTCTATATACACAAAAACTATTCAACCAATTTTACTAAAAAATATACATATTATCCATATTGATGTTAGGAGTGTTTAGACATGGCAATTACTACAATCTAAAGGGTTGAAATGGGGTTGCTACCCTTATACAGTAAATACCTTACAAATTTAACTAATTTCCTACAAGCTACAAAACTCAAATTGTGCGATATTATTCTAAAGTGATATAAAAACCATTTACTTAAGTCTAAGAGATGAAATGGGACAACTACCCTTAAAATTAAATAATAATTAAAATGGGATAGCTACCCATTTAAAAAAAATTACAGTAACATTTAAACACCCATATATTTAATACACATTCTACCACCTGCCCTGATCATAAGAATTAGCTAACTGTATATTTATATACTCAAATCAAGCAATAGAGAAGCATTGCCAGGTTCACTAGTATATAAATAAAACATAAAGCAATATAAAGAACACATTTTCAATTCTATTTGAGTATTCTTCCACCAAGTAAAATTTTTGCTGGACCAGGTAACTTACAAGACTTTTTTAAATTTCACAATGCAGCTTACGTTCTTCAAGAAACCCAGTAAACCATTAAACAATTTCAGACCTAAGCAGTAAACACTACTTTAAAACAATCTTGTCCTATTCATTGGGTACAGTAATGATTTTTCTCATAGAATATTTATAATTTTTCTGATGTTTTCATTATAATTTGATTTAAAATATAGGCCCTAGGCATAATAAAACATTTAAAATATAAATGCTATGGAGAGTTAAAAGGCTTAATTTCTTTAATGAAAACCTACAAGAATGACTGGATTTTAAGTTAAAAATAATTCGTACAGTACATTTTTTTTTTTTGTAAGCGGAAGATTTTATACATTATACATTACCAGGCGGCTTACACATTATTTGAGGTGGGAGAAAATAGATGCATAATACATCGTCTTATAGTCCAGTCAAATAGTCTCCGATGGTGCTCGTTTCAGGAAAAAATATAGAAGTTTTTTTTCACTCGTTCTATATGTTTTTTGGGATGCTGAATCCGAATTTCAACTTTGCTACTTCCTACGGATATGGTTTCACACCGAAAATCGCAAAAAACCTTAAAATTTTTCACCTTTTTTCAGTTTTTTGCCAAAAAATCATAAAAATATGCGTTTTTTGAGGTAGACCTTCCTATATAAAAATAAAGTACATTAAATTGCCTACAAAAAACATTCCTCAAATGTATTTTTTGATTGAATGGTTTAGCCGCTAGAGCGCGCTGAAAAAAGGAAAAAATTCCCCACTTTGTTGAAAACCCGGTTTTCTTGTTATTTTTTCGGATGTAACTTAACACCTATGCTTGTAATTATAAAAAACTTGGATTCTGCTAAAACCACATTAAATTGCCTACTAATTTCACACCTTAATCACTTATTTTGGCCAAACATTGTAGCCGCTAGAGCACATTGAAGTTTTATGTCATATTACGCGAAACCGCTAAGTCAAGAGCCCTTCACACAAAACTCAGTAGATACCTATATTATCACTATCTACTTATTAAAAACTATTTATTTGATTTTTACAATTATTAATTAATGTAATTACTTATTCATTATTTATCAATTTAATTACTACTTATTAATTATAAATTAATGTAATTTACTCATTCATTTAACATCATTTTAATTAAGTACCAATTATTAATTATATATTAACAGAACCGTTGTTGTACAGGTTGGTTTGTTGTTTTCAAGGGAGGATGTAGGTCTCCTTTGAATTTAGTAGGTAAATAAGACCCAAATTCATAATAATATACCGGATCCGACAAAAGGTGGCTTACCCCCCTCTTTTCAGGTGGCTTCTTATCATTCAGCGACTCAGCCTGCCCTTCCTTTAGGACCCTCTCTGTCAGTTTACTTCGAATTTCCGTGGGTGTTGTGTACAATATATTAAGCGT
>JAGFPH010017676.1:0-17328 GCA_018207615.1 Philaenus spumarius | reverse complement strand
AAAAAAGTGTGTATCCTGGCACATAACGGACAAGCGTTCGATTTTCAATTTCTCCTTAAATATGTGCTCGAAAAAACTCAATTCACTCCTAAACTGATTACACGCGGTACAAAGGTAATCCTCATGGAAATCGATAATGTTAAATTTATCGATTCTTTGAACTACATGCCCATGGCTCTGTCAAAACTTCCTAAAGCTTTCGATCTACCTCCGGAAAAAAAGAAAGGCTACTTCCCACATCTGTTCAACACATTGGCCAATGAAAATTATGTAGGTCCTATCCCCTCTAAAGAGTTTTACTGTCCCGACTCTATGTTCGACAAGAACAATAAAGAGTTTATCATTTGGCACGACGAGCAGATTCGTAACGAGTACGAATTCGACTTTCAAAAAGAAATCTTTGAGTACTGCCTTTCGGACGTAGACATTTTAGCTCAAGCGTGTATTAAATTCAGAGCCTCGTTTCTCAAAGAGTGTAACGTTGACCCTTTTCTAGAAGCCGTGACAATAGCAAGCGCATGCAACCTCGCGTTCAGACGTAATTTCCTGAAACCAAACACGATAGGAATCGTTCCTAAGAGCGGATACCGATCTGTCGACCTCCAGTCTAAAATCGCTTTACAATGGTTGACTTGGGAGGAGGATCAGAGAGGGATTCGTATGGAGCACGCCGGTAGAGGTCGCGAAGCTACCGTCAACGGCGTGAAAGTGGACGGATTGTGCGACGGAAAAGTTTTCGAATTCCACGGGTGCTACTGGCACGGATGCCCTAAATGTTTTCCGCACAGCCGCGATGAACCTCTTCAAGACGACCCGTCCGATACGCACAATGCACGGTTGGCGAGAACAAGAGCCAAAATAGCTAAACTCGCCCGACTGGAAGTCGTAGAAATGTGGGAATGCGACTTTATAAAACTCAAACAGCGAAACGTTGAAATGGCCTACCTCGACTCTCACCCGATGATGCATACCGTACCCCTCGATCCTCGCGATGCGTTTTTCGGTGGCCGAACGGGTAATACAAAGTCGTACGTAAAATGCAAGGTGGGCGAAACGATTCAGTATGTCGACGTTTGTTCGCTTTATCCTTGGGTTTGCAAGTACGGTAAATACCCTGTAGGGCACCCGAAAACGCATATAGGTGACGACGAATGCAGGAAACTTGGTATGACTGTTGACGGACTTCTTAAATGCACAGTACTCCCTCCTCGTGAATTGTATCATCCTGTACTTCCCGCAAAGATGAACAAAAAATTGATGTTTGTTCTTTGTCGGACTTGCGGACAAAATTCACTAGGGGAGTGTACACATAACGTCGACGAACGAGCACTGACAGGTACTTGGACAATGGACGAGATACGGAAAGCTGTGGACAAGGGTTACGTCATTATTGAAATGCATGAGCTATGGGAGTATAAAATGGCGTCGTTTGACAACGGGGACGGACTTTTCACGGAATTTATAAATACATTTTTAAAAATTAAACAAGAGGCATCGGGCTATCCGGGGTGGTGCCAGACCGAGGAAGACAAGGCACACTATATCGACGATTATTTTACAAACGAAAATATTAGACTAGATCCGACGAAAATTTGTAAAAATGAGGGGCTTAGGTCGCTTGCAAAATTAATGTTGAATTCGTTTTGGGGTAAATTCGGTCAGAGGGAAAATCAAACAAAAACATTCATAATAAGACAGCCTTCGGAATTGTTTAAAATGATAGTCAGTCCGTCCGTAGACGTAAACCATATCCAAGAAGTGAACGAAGACGTAGTTGTAGTAAATTGGCAATATGTTGAGGACTCCTGCGAAGTACTCCCGACTGTGAACGTGGTACTCGCCGCGTTCACTACTGCTCACGCAAGACTTAAACTTTACGATTACCTGGACGCCTTAGACACTCAGGTGGCCTACTATGATACTGATTCTGTCATTTACCTGCACAGAGAAGGATTACACAAAGTAGAGACTGGAGACTACCTTGGACAGATGACCGACGAATTAGCCGACTACGGGTCGGGATCTTACATTACAGAATTTGTATCAGGCGGTCCAAAAACCTACGCCTACAAAGTTCTGTCTACTAAATCCAACGACCCCGTGACTGTTTGCAAAGTAAAAGGCCTATCGTTGAACCTTCGCACTTCGGGTGTGGTGAATTTTGAATCGATGAAACGGATGGTACTAGATAGAGATGAAGACCCGCTCACTGTTACAGACACACGCATAAGAAGAACTGTAGATCGTGAGGTCGTAACCGTGAGCGAGACGAAACTGTTTAAAATCACTGGAGCAAAAAGAAAGAGACATGGAGAGTACGATTCTTTACCTTATGGATACATTAAAATTCCGCGACTAGAAAGAGCGATATGTTGAACTCTCTGTGTGTGTGTGTGTGTGTGTGCGTGTGTGTGTCTGTGCGTGATTGGCCCTCTGGCGAAGGGACTATAATCCTCGCAAGGCTGAATGTGTTGTAACGGAGATGCCAAAATTTATGGTTGGGCATCACGGAAACAGGCGGGTGGGGGCCTGTTTCACCCCTTCGGGGGTTTACATACCCCGTCCCATATGATTACCCCATCAGTTGAACGATGGATGTGCGACGAGCTATTGCTGCGGAGCTTCATAAACCCGCGAGAAGAAATTTCAAAACTAGACGAGTGACTTTGAAATCGTTAACGGATATTTTTCAGGCGGATTTGGTCGAGATGATACCGTACGCTAAAGTCAATAAAGGGTACAAGTATATAATGACAGTGATAAACTGCCTTTCCAAATTTGCTTTTGCAGTGCCTATAAAGTCGAAATCTGGGTTAGAAGTAGCAGCCGCATTAGAACCGATATTTGAAAATCACAAAATGAAACATTTCCAAACCGATCAAGGTAAGGAATTTTTCAATGCGCACGTGCAAAAGTTAATGCGAAAATACAATATAAATCATTACGCGACCTATTCGGACAAAAAAGCTTCCATAGTGGAAAGGTTAAATCGTACTTTGAAAAATCTCATGTGGCGTGAGTTTACCGCACAAGGCAGTTACGAGTGGCTCGATCTGTTACCTAAAATAGTAAAGTCGTATAATAATACCGTACACAGTACTATCGGTATGAAACCCTCTAAAGTTTTGAAAAAACACGAAAAATTACTATTGGCAAAAATCGCGGGAAAGTCTATCAAAAGTCAGCCTAAATTTAAATTAGACGATAAAGTTAGAATTTCCAAGTACAAAAAGACATTTGCTAAAGGTTATCTACCCAACTGGACAAACGAAGTGTTTACGGTGTACGGTGTTAGGCCTACAAAACCAACCACATATGTTTTACAAGACGGAAAAGGAGAAATTTTAAAAGGTAGTTTTTACGGCGAAGAGTTAAGCAAGTCGAGCACGGGCGACGTTTATCTCGTGGAAAAAGTATTGCGCAAGAAAGGAAACAAAGTTCTTGTGAAATGGCTCGGATTCGATAAAACACACAACTCGTGGATAGATAAGAGAAAGCTGCTCTGACCAAATGTCAATGAGGTCACGACGTTGTGCAATAACGGAAGGCTTGGTAAGCAGCTCTCCTCGCATGCACACAACTCGTGGGTAGATAAGAGAAAGCTGCTCGGCCAAATGTCAATGAGGTCACAACGCCGTGCAATAACGGATGTGGAGGCTCGGTAAGCAGGTCTCGATGCCGATCGTAGAGTCTCGGAAAGCCGATCGTTAAAAAGAGAAACTCCGGTAAATGTCCTTCAGTTTCTATTCACAATGCGTATCGAAAGTATGTCGCACGCGCTTCGGATGTCAAATTTTGACGAATACCTTTCGGAAAGTAACAATACCAAAAAACGTCACAGTCAATTATTGCCCAATACTATTAGGTGTATTGTGTGTGGTCCTTCGAATTGTGGTAAAACCAATGTAGTATTTAATCTGTTGTTCGAGGAGCACGGATTGAAATTTGCAAATATTTACGTGTTTTCCAAGTCCCTTCATCAATCTAAATACAAACTATTGGAAAATGTTTTTGAAAATTCGGGTATCGGTTATTTTCCATATTCGGACAACGATAGTGTAATTCCCCCCAACGAAGCCGAACCAGATTCTGTTATGTTATTTGACGATATCGCTTGTGAAAAACACGATCATATACGCAGTTACTTTACCATGGGTCGTCATAACAATATAGATTCGTTTTATTTGGGACAGACCTACAGCAGAATACCCAAGCAGCTGATCCGCGACAATGCCAACCTTTTAGTAGTATTTAAACAAGACGAGATGAATTTGCGTCACATTTTTACAGATCACGTCATGCCGGACGTTTGTTTTGGAGTTTTTAAAGATATATGTGCTCTCGCGTGGAAGGATAAACACGGATTTGTGGTTATAGACAAAGACAGTGAGATTGCTGAGGGGCGGTATAGGATAGGATTCGATCGTTTTGTAAAAGATATATAATGCGTATTTACACGTACAACGATATCGGCTCGTATGCTTCCGTAACAAGACTTTCTAAACCAAAGTCAAACCTTTGTACTTGGTACTATCCCAATAGGAAACAATTTTGCGGCAACTATTGTAGTCGTGCTTCTAAACACGGGGATATATTTAACAGACGATGTTGGCGTCACAAGAGACGTGGAGGATACAGTAAAAGTTTACCGCCCGTGGTCATACTGATGATTACTTCCGGTCATAGGATTTACAACAGGGAAGCTTGGATAAAGTTTCTACACGAGAGCGAAAAGAACGGTGTACCGTTTGAGCTAGTTATTTACAATGAACACATGATGAAAGGCACAGTACGACATTCTCAAAATTTAATCTCGCGTTTTAGACCTTTTCCCGATTTTTTCGATCGTACCGTTAGACCCGACCACGGAGACATAAACTACACTCAAGTTTACCTGGATATGTTGCAATACGGCTGTTCATTACCTTATGCATCGAGGTGCGTAGTAGTAACGGAGCGGACTATACCTATTCGAGATCCGGTTTACGCCTATAAGTTATTGCTCGGTTCAAAGTGTTGTGTCGACGTGAGTTATAACGTAAAGTTCGGACCGGCGCCTAAAGACCTGCCGCGCCAAATGCGGGGGAAACATTTTGAAGCCGTAAACAACAAGGCGCAGGGTATGTTTACCGTCGAGTTTCTTAAACTAGCTTTGCCCACTGTGCCGAACCAATGCGCGCATTTCGGTCTATCGTTCGACGGTCGAAAATATTCCATCGTCGATCCGATACAGCTAAACGCGTGGCGCAAATTTACCGGTGCAAATTTAGACGAATTTCTCTTGCTCAATTCCTTTTTGTTGGACACATCCGCGTCTAGGCCTATAGCCGAACTCAAACGACACATGCAAAAAACACCTTCAGATGACTACCTCGTTGTGGCTGAAATACCCGAGTGGCGCGATAATGTAAAACGAACATTTGTATTCGTCGACGTAAACAAAGTGAATCACATTCCCTTTTTCGATAATCATATGCGCAACTATTGGAAGGGAAAAGGTAAAATGTTTAAAGTCTCGGCAGGTGATGTAGTGGGCTATCTGTTGAAGAATAAAAAGTACGCGCTCTTTTTGAGATCTATAGAATTACCATAAATAGAAAATTCGCAGCAAAAGACCTTTCATTTCGCGATATGTCGTCGTCCGAACAGGTCACCTTTGAGATAACACGTCTGAGAGACGCTATCAAAAGGAAGTACCAACAGATGAGATACGGGGAAGTCGATACGGAACGAGTTCTTGCAAAAAAGTACAAGCCGATTATTAGTGAGTTGTCTAAAATACGGACACTATCGGATGTTAAAACAGTGATAAAGGATGAACCGCCTGAACCTACCGCAGAAACTTCAACGCCCGGAGATCATAGTTTTATCGAAACTGATACGGTTGCGGAAACCTCAACGCCTGGGGGTCCTAGTTTTATCGAAACCGAAACAGTCGCGGAAACCCCCGATACCGTGACCGAGTTATTGTCAACGCCACAAGGTCGTGCTGAATCCAAAAATTGGGTGATAAATACGTTCAAACATCCTACTACACAAAGGTACCTGATTAAATTTATGACAGATAATCCTACTAAAAAGGTTATAGATAACGTGTACGGCCCGCGAATCGAAGGTGACGATTTTATGGTCGGTGATAAAACAATACAGTTTACGGACGAAGGGAAAATATCAATAGAAGGAACCAACTATAAAGGAACACCTGGACTGTACGAGTTACTTTTTAAACGAATACCCAAAGATGGTATGTACACCGATGCAGACTTGAACGCGTACAAAGATATCTGTTTGAAAACCAACGCGCACAAAAGAAAATATGATGCACGTGGTCAGGTTAATAGGAACCCTAAATCGGAGAAATACAAAAAAATTATAATACAATTGTTCCCTCCTAAATCGATCAGCGGAAAAGGATACTCTTACTGGGACGATCCGAACGAGCTATGCGATCGAATGAGACTTTTGCTAGCTTCCAATGACGCCGGTCACACGGGTCATTCGAACGAGATTGCGTCAATAGTAGAAGAACTACGTGAAGCGGGGTTGATAAAAGGCTTGGGAAATAGAAAAATTAGATCATTGATAAGATGAGTGTCGACAAGTTTGGACGTTACTCCGAGGCGACGGTTTCGAAACAGGGTCCTAAAGGTGTAGGATTTAATCTCACCTCAGAGGGGAACTACGACATTCAGGATAAATTGTTATGTAATGTGGGTCAACCAGAAAATGAAAAGGATGCAGTCAACAAGTACTATGTAGATAGTAAAATACCTACAGATGAATATAAGTGGGATTTCGGAGGTAAAAAATTAACCAATGTCAAAGGGGAACCGACATAACGGACGCCGTCAACTTTGATCAGTTAAATAAATATAAGTCATGGGTTACGAATAGTGTGATTCTCAAAAGACCTGTTGACCCGTTCCAAGTCTACGGTGAAGAGTATTTCGACGTTAAAAATAAACGTATATGTAATGTAAAAACTCCCGAGAATAAGAAAGACGTTGCAACCAAGTCCTATGTGGACAATAGAATAACTCTTGACGATAACGGGTGGGGCTTTGGAAATAAAAGGCTTACCAGTGTCGGCCACCCAGTGTCCAATAAAGACGCAGTTAATTTAGAATTTTTACAGACAAACGCTATAACCGATTTACCCGACGGCAGTGGCTATAATGTTAATAATAAACGTATACAAAACGTAGGATATCCCAAAGTAGAAGCGGACGCGGTAAATATGAAATACGTTGACGAACGTATATTGAACAAGGGGATCGTATCGTTGTCGGAACACGGATGGGATTTTAAAAATAATATAATAAATAATATCGGTCCACCGGTGTCGTTACGAGACGCGGTTAATTTAGAATTTTTACAGGCAAACGCAATAATTGTAACTCAATTACCCGAAGGTGATGATGTATTCAATGCCGGCTCCAAAAGAATCACGAATCTACCGGTCGCCAAAAAAGATAGAGATGCCGTGAATCTGCTTCAACTAAATGCAGTGAAAAAGGGTGTTTTAGATTTAACGAAATGGGTTAAGTCAAACGCTATAACGAGGAACTCGCCTAAAACCTTTAACGCAAATCAGAATCGATTGTGTAATTTAGCTAAAGGCGTAGACGACGACGACGCCGTCACGTTATCTCAACTGAATGACACGATAAAAGCTATGGAAAAAGTAATTAAAGCTTATTCAAAGGCTGAATTTGTTCCCCTTTCACCTGGTGTATGATGTGGAAATGATTAGCTTAAAGTAAGACCTACTTTGTAAGGGCTTGCATTTCTTAAATTCGATCATTCATTAGGATATGTTTTATTTTTCTACATAAACCACGGTTTAGTCTCGTCTTAGTTTAGTATACAAATGGCGAAGACACGGTCAACACATGTCAGTCGCAAGCGAAGAGTTGTCAGGAAAGGACGTGGTCTTTTGAATAAAGCTATCGATCTTCTACCTATAGAACTTCATTTACCCGGTTACAACTACTGTGGACCCGGCACGAAATTAGCCAAGAGATTAGCACGAGGCGATAAAGGTGTAAATTTGTTGGACGAAGCTTGTAAAGAGCACGATATAGCCTATAGTAAGTACAGTGATTCCGACAGACGTAGAGTTGCGGATAAAAATTTAGCTGAAAAGGCTTGGAGTCGGGTTAAAGCGAGTAACGCATCTATAGGTGAAAAAGCAGCTGCTTGGGCCGTAACAAACGCGATGAAATTAAAATCAAAAATCGGAGGTGGTAGGAGGAGGAAACGCAGGACAGGGAAAAAGTCTGTCGACCGACTGCTAAAACAGTTAAAGGGTAAAGGTCTTTACTTGAAACCGTATAAGAAGAAGGGGAGCGGTAAAAGACGCAAGCGCCGTAGTAAAAAAAAAAAACCCGATAGATTCGATCCCGATCAGACCGTTGACTAATATTGATTTGGAAAAATATGCCGTTAAATTTAAAATACCGTATTTCAGAGGTGTGTACATGAGAGATACCCTTCCTTCACGGTCCTTAAGGAACGAAGCGGGCATTGTGAATTTGGACAGTATAAATGGTACTGGCACCCACTGGGTGTGCTATAAGAAACGGGGAGACAGCGTCGAGTACTTTGATAGTTTCGGAAATCTTAGGCCTCCAATCGAGTTGACAAGTTATTTCGGTCCAAACGCTTCAGTTCACTATAATTACAGGCAACATCAGTCGGGCGACTCAGTCGTTTGCGGTCATTTGTGCTTAAAGTTTCTATCACAATGAGTATCGTGTTGTCCGGTAACAGTTCCACACTCTTGTCCGATTTTTTTCCGCCACTTGAACTCGGCGGAGAGTGGGAAATTGGTCTTATAGATCTTGCCACATACAACTCTATTCCAAACGTAATAGAAGGCGTGAATAACCAACTTAAAATCAAATTAAATGAAACAAATTATGTAGACGTACGTATACCTACAGGCTCGTACGAAATCGAAGACATGGAAAAGTTTATTGTAAACGAACTAGAACCGAAAGGAATTACATTTTCACTGAAACCCAATAACAACACGTTAAAAGCAGAAGTTAAATGTTCGAAAGATATTTGTTTGGAGGACGGTTCCATCGGTCAATTACTAGGTTTTAAAAATGGTACATTGACGGCTAATAAAAAACATGTGTCTAATACGCCTGTCAACATTATCAGAGTGAGTATGATTCGCGTAGAATGCAATATCGCGGCCGGTTCATTTCAAAACGGTATCGAATCCCACATTATGCACGAGTTTTACCCCCAAGTCCCCCCGGGCTACAAGATTGTGGAAACGCCGTCAAATATAATATATTTACCCGTCAGGGTGAAAACTGTTCATAATGTGACTGTGAGTCTGAGGGATCAGAACGGAGAGTTGATTGATTTTAGAGGCGAGGCAATTTCAGTGCGGCTGCATTTAAGACGCCAGAATGGGACTTGTATTTAACGAACGTCAATATAAACCGGTGGTCAGTACGCGTCAAAACTCGCTGGGGTTAACACCGCGAAACATTCGTTTCCTGAGATCGCTTGGATTCAAAATCAATAATGGAGCTGTTGGCAATCGATAGTGCTGCCGAGTACAATGACATCATCACCGGTATGGAATATCATTCGCATAGGCCTTACGCGTCAGCCACTTATGGTAATAACGACGAAATCCGTATACCTATTAATCAACAGGACGTGATTACGGCACCGTTTGAAAGTTTACTGTACATCAAAGGTACAATAAGCGGAAAAACGGCTGCTAATGTCGATGCACCCGTAAAGTTGGTGAATAATGCGGTAGCCTTTTTGTTTGACGACATCCGATATGAAATCGCCGCAAACGAAGTGGACAGAACGAGAAACGTCGGAATTGCAAGTACAATAAAGAACCTCTTGTCTCTGCGGGAAATTGAAAAGAATAAACTCGCGAACGCCGGTTGGCTGGGAGTCGGTGAAACACACGAATCGACGACATTTACAATCTCCGTACCTTTGAAAATGCTTATGGGCTTTTTCGAAGACTACAAGAGAATTGTGGTGAACGTAAAACAGGAACTCGTACTTTTACGCTCTTCGTCCGACTTGAACGCGATAATTAGTGAGAACGCTACTTCCGTAGATTTGAAAATAACCAGCATACAATGGAGAGTTCCCCATCTCACTGTGACCGATGCTTATCGGTTGAAAATTTTAAAAATGATCGAACGCGATGCTCCCGTTCACGTCCCTTTTAGAAGCTGGGAGATTCACGAATTCCCTACACTTCCGCCGTCGCAACAGATTTCCTGGACCGTAAAAACTTCTAACCAGATGGAAAAACCGCGTTACGTTATTGTAGCTTTTCAAAAAGATAGGAAGATTCAAATTAAAAAAGACGCTTCCTTGTTTGACCGCAGTGGAGTGGAAAATGTAAAACTTTACTTAAATTCACAGTATTTTCCCTACGATAGTATCCACGGGGACGTTTCGACCATGTACGAGATGTACTCTAGGTTTCAACAGTCTTACTATCTACGTGAGTCGTCTCCTTGCATGGATCTCGCCTCGTTCAAGGACAAAGCCCCGATTTTTGTGATTGACTGTTCGAAACAGAACGATTCTATAAAATCAGGTCCTGTTGACGTCAGACTTGAGATAGAAACCTCTTCCAATTTTGACGATAAAACCACGGCCTACTGTCTCATTCTACACGATACACATATAGTGTACAATCTTCTTTCCGGTACGGTTAAGAAGATGGTCTAGGCTCAGTCGTGATCGAGAAGCCGAAGAAGATGGACGTGGAGACCAAGTATCCGCCTAACCTGCCTCTGGGCATCTTTTTGAAATCCGTACATTTCTTAAACGCCGAGTGCACAAAATTCGTAGCGACAGGTTTATTTCAGCATACGGGCTACGGCATCGGACTATTGCTTCGTGCGGATAAAAAATTTGTTTTCTTTTCCCACGAATTGTTTAACGAAATACTCGTTCATATTGAAAATGTCACAACAGCTGTAGCGACTAAGGAGGAGTACCTTTTCAAATTGACTACCGGTGATTTTAAAGTGCATAGCGTGTTTGGTAAACGATACGTTATACTATATGATGGGGAGCATTCGCTGCCCTTAAACACTACAGAGTGGGAGCTGTTTGTAGACAGTATTCCGTTAGTGACGCGTCGTATTAAAGAACTATTTTATATCGAGGGTGACTTACGCGATTACATCAGTGAGTGTTTGACCAACGACGAACTCGTTTCTAGCACACTCCCTGAAGCGGACAAACTGTACGATGAAATCGTCCTGTTTAAAAAATATGCAGGCAGTGGTTGAATTTCACGGTTTCCGAGATAACGAAAACAGATATATAGTCAAAGAGTTTGCTATAGTTTGCGATGACTTTGAAAGCGTCGTTGTTTTCAAACCACCCTATAAATTTGACCTACTGAATGCTAAAGCTCGGAGATCGGTGCGTTATTTGCAAAAGCACTATCATCTTCTCAAATGGGATGATGGTAGTGTCCCGTATGACGAGGAAACTATACGTTCTTTGTGCGAACCGTTCTCCACAATTTTCACAAAAGGATTGGAAAAAGCTCAGTTTTTGAGAAAATTTCATCCTCGTGTGAAGGAATTGCCAGAGGAAGAAAAATACTCCTACTGTACAGAAATTAAATGTATATTACCACAACACTTTCAACACGATAGTAAATGCGCATTAAAAAGTGCTAAATATTTTTACAATTTATTCCTTACTTAGTGTGTGTGTGTGTGTGTGTGTGTGTGTGTCTGTGCGTGTGTATGTACAATGGTCACTGGCGCAGGGTTAAGTCCCTCGTAAACCTAAAAGGTCACTGGCGCAGGGTTAAGTCCCTCGTAAACCTACAAGGTCACTGGCGCAGGGTTAAGTCCCTCGTAAACCTAAGTGTGTACGATATGGTGCGGAAAATCCGTAAACCTATAAGGTCACTGGCGAGAAGTTAAGTCTTCCGTAAACCAAAGTGAGTAAGGAACAAATTGTAGAAAAACAAAAAAAAATAAAAAAAACAAAATTTAAAAATATATTGGGAGGCTACATTTTTGTAATGGAGTGGTAGTCACCGGAAGTAGCGATGGTTGGGGCTACTTCCTTAAGGGGTGAACCTTCAGTTCACTCCGGATTGTAATGCGGGCCACGGGCTTCCCCCGTGCGACGGTTCCAACCCCGTATAACGCAGAGGACAATTACCCCCAGAGCTGACGGAGTATTCTCCATTCTCTACTCGACTTTCGACGAGTAATGACTTGAGTGTCGCAATAAAAGAAAGAGAGAGAGAGAGTAATAATGTCAAGTTCGAAACGTAGGGTACATTTTAGAGACGAGATGAATACTATATTCTACATAATCGATGATTCCGATCAAAGAGACGCGAGAAATGGTTGTTGTTGGATGCGAGAAGCCGCCGAAAGGTTGCGACGAAGGGGGATTAAAAAAATTAAATGCGAAAACTATGATGACGAATCCGATGATGGTGACAATTTGAATAACGAGTTAGGCGCAGAGGACAATCGTAAATAAGACGGAGATGACTCTGTCATCTCCATTCTCTACCTGGCTTCTGACGAGTAAACATGGGTATTGACGCAGGTGTCTCAATTCGTTTCTACAAAGATAATGAATTAATTGAAAAAGTTTATTTAGATTGTTATGAATTTACAAAATGCTCGGAGGTATTCGATGTGAGCGATACGGATAGTATCAAAGTTACATTTAGTACTGAATACGATTCCGGCTCTTCTCAATCCGGAAGCGACTACTCTGAAGACGTCCCCTTAGAGGACGATCCGACGGACACTGTCGAAGCGAGAATGGAGAAGATAGCTCAAAATGAAAAATTGATCGCGGCTTTTGAAGAAAGGATGCGGGCGAATAAAAAAATGAAATGCGAAGGCGAATCCGATTGCGACGAAGGGCGAATAAAAAAAATGAAATGCGAAGCCGAATCCGATGATGACAATTCGAATAACGAGTTAGACGCAGAGGATAAGGCGAGCGACTCTGAAGACACTGCTCTTAGGTCACTGGCGAGAAGTTAAGTCTTCCGTAAACCAAAGGGAGTAAGGAGTAGAAAAATTGATAAATTAATATTTTGGGAGGCTACATTTTTGTAATGGAGTGGTAGTCACCGGAAGTAGCGATGGTTTGGGGCTACTTCCTTAAGGGGTGAACCTTCCGTTCACCCCGGATTGTAATGTGGGCCAGGATTACGGCTTAACCGTAATCGTGTGACGGTTCCAACCCCGTGAAAACACAGAGGACAATTATAAATAAGACGGAAATCAGAGTATTCTTTCATTCTCTATCAAGCTTCTGATCGGAAGCCATGGCTTCCTATTGTTGCGAGTTGAAGTGTTTCGTTTCACCCCGTACAGTAGTCGACGGAATCGCTTGCAAAATCTGTCGATGTTTTTCGTATTGTCGCTGTAAATGCATAACAGCTCAGAAGAAAACTACGAAATTGACCATTTATAAGACGAACTTTGAAGGTTATACATGCTGCACGAACATTTGTCATCGCTTCACGGAGGATCAGTTGTTCAACTGTCATTACTGTTTACGTACAGGCTTTATGCCTAGACTGTGCACTTGTGTTTTAAGAGACTGTAAATTTCGTAAATATTGGTGGGAAGAAGCATAAATGAGAGAACAACTGTAGTGTCTATACCTTTCAACTTCGCTGACTTTTTTACGAAACAACCGGATAGAAGTGTCTGAAACTTTCACTTTGCGCTGCTTGCAACAGATTGCGTCATTGAACTCAAGGTTTCACTACGAAGCAGTATAAAAGATCCAACGAACGAGTGGGTACTTCAGTCTCTGTCTACAGTTACATCATGGTGCCTCGACGAATCAGTAAGACTCCTAAGAGGACGACAAGAAGCCAGAAGGCGTTTGAATCTTTTTTAACGAGGGCGATTGAACAGTTGTCTAGGTAAGTACCAAATTTGTCAATAAACCGTTCTAAATCAATTTACAATATATCTGATTTTGTTTTGCAACTAGAGTTACGTCGCCACATCATTGCTTCACTTGAACTAAATTCTCAAAGCTTCGGCTTGCTTGTTTCTGTATTCTTAAATTTTTTATTCCGAAATATTTGTTGAAAAACACATACAATTTGATTTTCGTTCCCTAACGAGATTTTTTGTTTTCAGTGATATTCGCGAAAGCTGCGAAAACATCAGAGCCCGCGGATTCACTGCATTATCTATAGTTTTGGCGTCGGAGGTCGTGGGGCTCACACAATCGGGGCTTTCGGCATCATGACGTGTCTCTAGATCAAAGAAAATGAAAAGAAATCCATTAGATATAGGCTTCCTATAATCTACTTTCATGTAACACCGGTGGTTCGGCACCATGTATTCTCTGCACACTTTACAAAAAGTTTCACCGCACACGTGCTTTGAACGACGTTTTTTCAACATAAGCATTTTCTCGCAATCGGGACACTTTTTTAAAGTTTTACAAATATTTTTTAAATGAAATGTAAAACAGTCTCTATTCATAAACTTTCTGTTACAATCTCCGCAATAGATTCCGTCGTTTTCCAGCAAACACGGCGGGGAACGTTTGCAAGAGTAACAGGTGGAGGAACATCTGTGCTCATGACGATTATTGAAAGGAATGTGACACGCCTCGCAGTAATATATGCAAGCGAACGCGGAGGTCAAACTAGTAATTACGTTGAAATGGCCGTTGTGAAAAATTAAATTTAGTTTGTATCTAGGATTTTGCACATCGCCTTCGAAATAAATATCACGACCTTTATTTCCGTAACTGTACACCGTAATTTTGTGTAGAGGCAAATGATTTTGAAATTGATGCAACTCCTGTACCCCCGCACCCTCGTCTGTGAGTTGAACCCCGGCATCGAGCATAAGTTGTCGGGCTCTAAGAGTCTGTCTGTTACATCTATTCTTTCGTATAAGTATATAGTCCTTGTCTTTTTCCGCATGAGCTATAGCAACTACGAGGGAGCACGGTAAACACAGAGAGTCTGTGTTTTTTATCACTACAATACCGTTTCTTCCTCTACATTCGTCATTGAAATTATTAAATAGTCCTGGTCTAACCCTCCCACGACCTAACGGCACTTTAACTTTAGTACATTCTACTTTAAATGTGTCGCAGGATGTACAAGCCTCGGCGTTACTCTGTATAATACCCCCAAAAATTTTCCACATGATATCAGCAGTCACCTCCGATGCAGGCCTAAAAGCTAAGAATCCCGGATCCTTATTTTTTAAATTGAGGCTCCGAAAAGTAAACCCTAAATAGTCTTCGTCAGTCGTTTCACTTGTCATAGTCTCTACAAGTTCGTTCAAACCTTGTCTAATCCATTGAATTTCTTCCACACCTTCGGGTGGTGAATTGAATTTGAAAACAATTTTAGTACCGTAGAGTCGAAACTTTGTTACATAAGTTTGCAAAGTAGACAAAATGTAAGCAGATGACATTTTAGAGAGAGAGAGCTAGAGAGAGCGAATATGTTAACTCACCTGTGGTACGGAGCAGAATGAATAAGGTTTTGACGAATAGGCACTAAATAGTAAAACGAGGTCAAATCAAGGGCGTTGCTAGGAACGCAAGTCAAAGTTGTTGAAAGTGTAAGACACTTCTAGCCGGTTGTTCTAAGTGAAAGTAGCACAAATTGTAAGAGGGTCTTTGACAGTGAAGCACACACTACGCAAACTAGACTCGCAATGTGATTGCGATCCCCATTCAATTGCATGTAAAATTCGTGAAAAAGCGAACGAATCTTTCGCATTTACCGCACCGGAGACCGAATTCCAGTGCAACAATATGGCCTCGAAATTAGTATAAAAGCGTGTTACATTTACTATCCATTATCAGTTCATCAGCTGCCTCCTATCGGTACACATCTTAGTGTCGGGTCTGTTTCAACGTTAGTTTCTTCTTATTCTTCTTAGTGAGTATGGTTACCGTAAATACCGTTGACTTTTTCAACTCAATCGCTCCTAAAGAAAACGAGTTTGTTTCTTTGACAAGTTTGACCATCGGGAAGCAATATACGATTGCAGACGCTCGCCGCATAAAAACCAATTATGGTCCGAGCATATTAGTCGTTCTTAACGACTTATTAGAAGATACCTCGTACAAAGTGTTTTTACCAAAACGCTACCAGACTCTGACCGAGTCGCAGATACGCGATTTAAAAGATAAAAAATTTATCGTTACGGAACACATAGGAAAATCCGTTAAACTGGAGATACAGATGTAAATCCAGTGTAACGGAGACAGCAGCATAATATGTTTATTCTTATATATATATTTTTATTACAATTCAAGTAAGTATAATTTTCAGTGTATGATATGAATTCATCACCAAAAACTTTATTTGAGCTATGTTCTATATCGGTATGTGAACATGTTCTAACTACTAATAGTAATATAGAAGAACTTGAATTACCGATTTCTATTCAAAAACATTTGAAAGCAAATTTTAATATTTATTCAACAAAAGTGACTTGTAATACTGTAGGATTTGATTATGGATGTATTGATTTTGAAAATCTCTTTTTCATTATCAGTTGTTTAGTTTCGATACTGGTTTTAGTGGCAATAATTTTCTTTTTCTAGTGTACGTTATGAATTCTTCACCAAAAACATTATTCGAGATAAGCGCTAGATCGGTATGTGAACAAGTTCTAATCACAAATAGTAATATAGAAGAACTTACATTACCGATTTCTATACAAAAACATTTGAAGGCTAATTTTAAAAACTATTTGATGCAAGTGAAGTGTAATACTGAAGGATTTGATTACCTAACCATTGATTTTGAAAACATTACTTTTTCGGACTTTTTCATGCTAATGAACCATCCGCCTGAGGTGCCTGAATTCGCATATGAGTATAACGATGTATTTACTCGACGCTTAACGTACAACGGTGTTGATTTGTGTAGACGGTGTTTCAGTGTAATTATTGTGCACGAACCTACTTTTGATAGAAATAAACTGAACATATCTACTTGTAGGGAAGTTGTAGATGGTGACATGTTATTATACACTATTTGGAATCCCAGTTATTGGTGCGATAAGTGTGTGGTAACCCCTTTATTTTCAATACAGGAATTTGCCGAGTTTTTACGCTATCGTCCTACAGATGCTATTACCAATTTTATTGGTAATAGTTACGATTTCTATTGTGATCGTGACCTGTGTATAGATTATTTAAAGACAAAAAATATTTTTCAGTAATGTTATTCTCAAATTACAGTTTAAAATGGTTAATAACAATATTCGACCCGAGACACCGGAAATTGAACAGCAAGATATTTCGATAGTGGAATTC